>ML660783.1:63728-190194 GCA_007570785.1 Antilocapra americana
ACATTTCTCCATCTGTTTGTGTCCTCCTTGATTTCTTTCATCAGTGTTTCCCTCAATTCTAACCAAGGATATCACTACAACAATACTAAACACAGTAGAACAATGGCACCATGCAAAGATGACTAGGAACTTCAGCATACTGAAGTTATGGATTTCTGGTACCATATCACTTTCTTGTGCCCACATATACAAATTAAAAAACACATCTTACTTCCTCCTGCCCACATATTAATCAGGCATTTATTTTTTCAATGAAACAAAGCAAGACTTAAACCACCTTGGAGGCCTCAGTTTTATGTCCCAATTGCCTCACCATTCCTCTACTTCCTCTCATTAAATTTTCATTTATTTGTGCCCTCCTGCTGCATTTCCTTCTTCAAACTACTGGCCCCCTCTCTCAGGAACAGAGGTAAATGGAGAACTGTAATATTGTTGACATTACAGACTTGTTCCTTGGATAGAAATCAACTCAAAGAAGAACATTTTTTGTCCATCCAAGTGTTTTGTTTGTTTGTTTTGGAAAAAAAAAAGCTTAGAAAAGTAACACTTAAATATTTGCTTTTCTGACAAAGAGAAATTTGAAGTAACACTATTGGCATCTGAGTATTAAGATAACGGAAGCCTTTTTATTCACCATGGTGCTGAGGAGAAATGACAGTCAAAACTGGTTGGAAGGAGTCTTCTGAGTCCATAGACATGTCACTTCCACTAAAGGGAAGTAATGTTTCTACCTTTCCATTTGTAGTTGGAATATGCAGAAGCTTTTATTCTGAAGAAATCAGAAATAAAATTTCAAATCAGGCCTTGAAATCATTTAACTAACAGGTGTTCTTGTGAGCTCCCAAATTGTTCTGTGACATGACTTCCTCAGTCATGTCTCCAATGTCTGAAACCTCCTGAGACCTCCAGAGCTAGAGTGGTTTGAAAGAGCAGAAGATGAAAGAAACACTAGCCTAGGTTCCCATAAGCACATTCCAGAGTGTGGTGTGAAGACTTCCAGTCCCTTGGATGTCTTTGTATTTCTTGTATTTTCAAATAGAACCTTTCTGAAAAGAGTACATCACTGTCTTTCCAAAAAAGAGATAATTCTACCCAGTTTTTGAATGAACATTTTTCACACTGAGGCAACCGGTCCAATGTAGTGCCCCACCAGCTCCTGACTTCAGTGCTCCAAATTTAGACTATGTGATGTCCAAAATTCAACTGCATCATATACCAGGAGTAATAGCTCCAGAAAGAATTAAGAGAGTGCTTCAGCGGAAGGAGAGCATAGGCTTCTGCTTGGGGCCTGTATTGCCTTTCCATGGAAGCAAGGACCCAGGATTTTCACATGTGGATTAGCATCCCACATCTCAGTCAGGAGTCAGAATCTCAGATATTCTGATTTGAAAACAGAATACCAGTTGAAAATTTTCACCCCTTGAATCTGAGAGCTCCTGGATGCTGCCTGCAGGAGTTAGGGCACATGCACAGATCAGAGGCATGAGAGAGCTCTGTGCAAGCCAAGATCAGTGGGATGCCTCCCCTCCACCACTCTTTATTCCCCTTCATTTCATTGCTCTGCCAGCTCATTTCTCTTAAGCTTCAGTGTTTCTTTCTTGCTTTCCCTCGGAAATGGGAGATCCCTCTGGCTCTTGTCACTTTTCTTTGTTCTGTTTCATCATATTTCAAGTCTAATAGTCTAACTAGATCTTCATGTTTTAAACAGTTCCATAGCCAAGCCTGAAGGTCTCAGGGCATTTGGCTGTTTTAAAATGGTAAATCTCTTATCCAAGTCAGCTCTTTATTACATACTTGAATTGAACAAAAGACCAGACACGAGACCAAGTGTGAACTATTCACATCACTGGGCTACCACCTAGTGGAGGACCAAGGTCCAGAAAACACAGACTGCCATGCTGACTATACTTCTTTTGACTTTAGGTTCTTTATCCCCTTAGTTGGTTCTTGTTGCCCTAATGGCCCAGGAGCAAGTGATGAGAATGAAGACAGAACATGAAATCTGGTGCAGTAGTGGGTCAGGGAACCTGCAGGCTCTATTGGACTGAGATGCAGAGTCCACTCTGAGCCCAGCTTTTAGTCCTAATTGCAGACTACAAGACTTTCTCAGATCTTCTCTTTCTCAAGATACACGCTGTGTTAATCATGTACCCCTGAATGTCATGGACTACATTGACATAGTCCGGATCTCCTTGTGTTTACCCCAGGCCTTCTGGGCTAGACTTTGGAAAAGTTAGCAGGTGCATAGGCAGCATTCTGAAGAAGGAAATGGTAACCTGCTCCAGTGTTCTTGCCTAGAGAATCCTGTGGATGGAAGGGCCTAGTGGGTTGCTGTCCATAGGGTCGCACAGAGTCCAACACAACTGAAGTGACTTAACAGCAGCAGCAACAGCAGCAGGCAGCGTTCTTGCCTGATGCTGACCCAGTGTTCCAAGGTCCATGCTTTCATGATCCCAGTCATACTCTCTTCTGAGTCTGACCTTGGGGTTTGTAACAAGGAGATTATTCTTAAGAAAAACATGAAAGATAATCATTAACATAATTTCTTAATATATGCTGTTTTTCCAGATGCTATTTCTGTGGAATTTCTCAAGGCTATGAACGTATATTATTAGGAATTCCCACTACAGGCTCTTCTTATAGGAAAGTATATCAGATGGAAAGCAGGTAGAAACTGCTTTTGTGAAAGACTTTCACGTATCCTTTTTTTTTTTTTTCCAATGTCTGTGAAAGGGCAAGAAAAAACCCCATCAATTGTGTCCCTGGATTCTTCTGGAATCCTGACTGTAGAAGCTTGGTCACTAACCCATGATGGAGAGAAGCACAGTTGAATATGAACCACAAATCAAGATACCTCAGGCTGGAAGTACCATTCAAGGCCATTCAAGACCATTCAAGGCCAGGACAGGACAGGGCCAAGCACCATTTTTTCTTGGGTTGTTAAAGCATGGGTTGAGTAAGTAACTGTTAAGTAATCTAAATATGTGAAAATTCTTTAGCAGTTCCAGGGTGGTTTTAGAGTAGAACAAGGTTGTGTACTGCCAGATTCTTAAAAAAGACATTCCCAAAATATTTTTCAAAAATTTAAAGAGATTATCTTATAAAAAAAAAAAGACTAAGAACCATTATTACAAGGCAGCCATTTACCTGACAACAGTGATTCAGACAACTCTGGAAAGCACTTGAGAATATAATTTACCTCTTGCTCCCTCCATCCTCCCACCACAGGAAAGATTCTTCACTTTTTTTGGAATCAGAAGCATTTAAAATATTGGTAGGAATTGAAATGGTGCATACACTATGGAAAAAGTGTAGAGATTCCTTTAAAAATTAATAAAACAGCTATATGATCCAGCTATTCCACTTCTGGGTATTTACCTAGAAAATACAAAACCACCAATTGGAATAGATATATACAGCCATATGTACATCACAGCATGATTTACAATAGTCAAAATTAGAAACAACACAAGTGTCTATCAACAGATGAAAGGATAAAGAAGATGTGGCATACATACACAATGCAGTACTACTTGGCCTTAAAAAAAAATCTGCCATTTGCTTCAACATGGATGGACTTGAAGGTGTTATGCTAAGTGAAATAAGCAAATAAATGCAAATACTATGTGATTTCACTCATATACTGTATTTTAAAAATGTTTTAATGAATGATCAAACCAAATCATACAAAAACAAGCACATAGGTACAAAAAACAGAGTAATGGTTACCAGAGGGGAAGGAGAAGGAATGAGAGGGAAGTGAGTAAAGTAATTTGTTATAAACATAAAATATTCTAGCAGGACATAGAGAGCCAGGCTAGAACCAAGGAGGCAGATGCACTTTCTTGAAGGGTCTCTCCCAAGGTGAGTGGTTCTATCACTCAGTTTAACCCAAGACCCCACGGCCCACTAAAGCAACTAAGCAGAGTCCGCAGGGCAGCGGGTCTGAGGGGATACTAGCCTAGTCCTATTCCTTCTAAAAAGCTCTAGGCCTGCCTGGCCTGCACTATCAGAAGACCAGAATAAATTTTCACCTGAAGCTTCTTATAGCCTACGGAGAACAGGGCAAAAGGACAAAATCTTCCCCTGGCCTTGGAGAAAAGGTCCTGCAAAAGCTGGTTTTGAGGGAAATGCCAAACAAAGGAAGGGAGCGACAGTGGCTCAAAGAGTGATTTTGAGATGTCTGCAAGTTACTCTCAAATAGTGGAGTAAATCATGTATATGGAGAGAGAGTGAGAAAGCAAATATGGGAAAATGTTAACTATACACTTAGGTGAAGAATGAAAGTGAGAGGGTTAGCTGCTTCCAACTCTTTGCAACCCCATGGACTGTAGCCTGCCAGTCTCCTCTGTCCATAGAACTCTCCAGGCAAGAATACTAGAGTGGGTAGCCATTCCCTTCTCCAGGGGAACTTCCAGACCCAGGGATCAAATCTAGGTCTCCTGCATTGCAGGCAGATTCTTTACTGTCTGCGGCACTGGGGATGTGAAGAACATATACTATTAATATACTTGTAAAATTTTATAGGTTTCAAACTTTTTTTTTTCTTTTTAAAGGAGAAATTGGTGCTCAGGTCCCAAGTTTTCTTTAGATGGACACTCAAAGTGAGATTTTGGGTTCCTGAGATGAAGGGAGGAGTGGAGGTGAAGGGCTGTCCAGACTGCTCCTCACATTTCCCCCTACCACTCTGGGAGATGCCCTGGACCTGCGGCCCAATCTCACTGACTTAAGGATTCAATGCAGAGATTTTACTGCCTGGGAACACTGGGCACTTGTAGAAAATGAAAGTGTTAGTCCCGGACTGTTGGAGAAGGCAAAGGCACCCCACTCCAGTACTCTTGCCTGGAAAGTCCCATGGATGGAGAAGCCTGGTAGGCTACAGTCCATGGGGGTCGCAAAGAGTCGGACACGACTGAGCGACTTCACTTTCACTTTTCACTTTCATGCATTGGCGAGGGAAATGGCAACCCACTCCAGTGTTCTTGCCTGGAGAATCCCAGGGATGGGGGAGCCTGGCGAGGGGCCGTCTATGGGGTCGCACAGAGTCGGACACGACTGACGCGACTTAGCAACGGCAGCAGTCGCGGGCTGTGGCAGGCCAGGCCCTTCTGTCCTTGAAATTTTCCAGGTCAGAATACTGGAGTGGGTTGCCATTCCCGGCGCGAGGGTATCTTCCCGACTCAGGGATCGAACTTGGGTCTCTCTCATTGCCGGCAGATTCTTTACGGTCTGAGCCACAGGGAACAAGTGAAAACTCAGTACGCGGAGATGAAAGCAAAAGAGACACTTTCCCTGACCGGGAATCGAACCCGGGCCGCGGCGGTGAAAGCGCCGAATCCTAGCCACTAGACCACCAGGGAACTACATGCCATAGGCATAAAAAGGTACAATAGGAATCGTGAAAAGAGTGTGCGGTGTCTCTCGCCCTCCTATTCTGAGTCCCTCGACCCGCTCCAAGGAATTGGACCCGAAGAACGTTCCTTCCCTGCTTTCTCCAATTGAGGAGCCCCACACCAAAGGCCGAGCGCTCTGCGGGACAGTGGACGCGCTCGCGAGGTCCGCCTGATCCTCACGTCCCCACGACTTGCCCAGCCCGGCGCACCGCACAACTGCCCGGAGACGCGCCTTTCCCCGGCGAGCGCGCGTGGAGAGCAGGTCGCCCGGGCGGGCAGGAGCCGAGGGAGGGGAGCCGCGCGGGTGAGACCTCGGGATCCCCAGCGTCACAAAAGACTCCTGGCGGGTGCAGGAACGGGGAGGGCCGGGTGGAAAACGCTTGCAAACAAGGCTCCGCGCCAGGACCTGGATTCCGTCCGGTCTTCCCCCACGACCTGCTGCCCTGCAGTTCTCCCGCCTCGGATGACGCCAGCTCCAGCTCCCTGGGCTCAGGCCTCCAGTTGTCCCTGACGCAGCGCTTTCCTCAGACCCACATCCAATTAGTCAGGACTTCGCGTTTGCTCCTCGGTCCGTGTTGACTTCGGCCCACACAGTCCCAGTCCCTCCTTTTCGCAACTCTGGACTTGGGCAAACGACTCTTCTCTGTCGGGGAAGGAACCACCGCCCCCTCGTCAAGTTTACGTGGAAGGGCTGCGCGCTGGACCGGACAGGAAGACCGCGAATCCGCGCCTCTGGCTGGACGTGGGAGGTGAAAACTAGGACCTGGATGGGGGGAAAGCAGGAGAATCTCATGAAAGGTCCTGATCTAAAGCAATTTTCATGTCCGCCTCTTTGGGGACTCGGGCTCCAGCACTGGTGAGGATGCTGCCTCGCGGTAGCACCCTCGACCGCACTCGGAGTCCAAGCGGAACCAGGCGGAGCTCCTCTGCCAGGGGGCCGGTGCGCACGCGGCCCGCGCCTCCCTCGGGGTCGGACCCCTGAATCTCAGACCTGAAGGAAACGCGGTGACCACCGCACTGAGAAAAGAAGAAAAACCACTGCAGGAGAAAACGCAAATGCATCCCCAAGCTTGTTACCATTTACTTCTAAAGGAAACCGGAGGCAGACCCACAGACAACACTGCATTAAGTTTTTCAGCAAAAAGGAACTGCCTGCTGTGAGGTGAACACGGAAACCCCTCCAGACACCAGCTTTCTGGGAAAATCGCCTTGATCTCTGTCGTCCTTGGTTAAAGTTCTTACTTAAAGACCTGTTGAACTGGAGAATTATAAAAGGCGTTTCAGGCATCGTAAAAGGTAAAACAAAATTGTTTCTCAAGAAGACTCTCAAGTACGATGAGGGAGGAATGAATGACCTTGAGATCTGTGTGAACCGAGCCTGTCTCCTCCGCAGCTTTCTGCGGGGCCTGGTCTGCAAGCAAATTCAGTACAGGCAGGGAAGAAAGGCTCTGCCCGCGTTGATGCTCGCTATTTTCAAGCAGACGAAAGACCTGAGCCTTCAGCCTTTGCTACTCTTCATGCTCAAGTCTTGGACTTGAACTATCTTGGACGATGAGAATAAGCCACAGCGGCAGGAACCTGAGGAACCCCACTTGCTGCGGACGTTGCGGGAGAAGCACTGAGGCAGAAGGGCTGCAAGGCAAGAGCGCGAGGATCAGGAGCTTGGGGGGAGAGGGGAGGACCGGTACTCGGGTTCCCGGGTGAATTCGAAACACCGCTCATTTCCGAGAGCCAACAGCACTGACCGCCTCTGCTGTCCACAGCCAGGGAGGGGCAGCGTCTGCACGGAAGGGCGTCCAGATTGCTTGCGTCTCAGACGGGCCCATCACTCCCAGCTCCTGCGACTTCTGGGGGGTGGGAATTCAGTAGAGCGATCCCTGGTCTCTGGCACTGAGGAACTGGAGACTCAGTTGGACGTGGGGGCCCAGGGACCTCGCTTCGGGGGAGGCGAGGAACCCTAACCCTAAGGAAGGCCTCCAGGGAGCCACAATCTTGAGAGATCGAAGGTGCTCCCAGGATCCCTTTTCTTTAAAAATTTTTGATGGGTGGGCCAGTCTTGGCGACAAGTTCATTTCTTGAAGCTGTCAATAGGCGTTGGTACTCCCGTGGTTTCAGTAGTGTGGTGGTTATCACGTTCGCCTAAAACGTGAAAGATCCCCCAGGCTGAAACAGGTTCCTTTTTCCCCCCCTTGAAACTTACACTCCTGTTTTTTCAAAAACGGGGGCAAGTGGAGAGTGTTATGGCAGAATGTGTAGCTGCGTTTTTTTTCCTCCCCAAACCCAGTTCTATTACTATGGTAAGCCAACTCAGCACTACTAGGCTTCCTTTCTTTGCTCTGAGTAAGCTCTTTAGAGGCCAGGCCACAGACATTCCAAGGAGGACACAGGAGAAGGATGCCTTCAGGTTATCTTTCTATCTGAAAACCCCACACCTTCTCTTCAGGGGCCTAAATCTCTACACGTTGACAGGGATCGTGTCTCAGAAAACCAAGAAATGCCTTCCTGTGAAGCAAACTTTGCTTTCCCTCACCCCTGCAAACTTGTGAAACAATTTGATTTTCACAACAGAAAAATAGAGAACGAATTCAACTCTGCATGGGGCTCAAACCAAAGACACAAAGATGAAGAATTCCATGCTCCACAAATTGAGCTGGTTGGGGAGGAAAAGGAGCTGGTACACTGCTTTTAACTAGGAGAGGTTCCCCACAGTCAGGTCAGGGAACAGGAAATAGATGGATCTGCTCATCACCCATTGAGAACCAAGTCTGCCCCTGATTCATAAGGCAACTGAGGTTTGAAAGAGACCATCACATTGGCTCCCCTAGCACACAGCACTAAAGCTAGATAGCATGGAACCCATCTTGTGGCCTGGCCTCTGAGCCCAAAGCCTTACTCAGGCAGGGAGAGAGTGGAGAAGGGTGATGAGCAGTGAGGCAAGGGCTGGGAGCCTTGCACAGCTGCATTCAGCCCTGGGCTCTGAGAATCGCCTCTTTTTTCTCCTCTCTGCATCTCTGAACAGAAAAGGCAATGGCACCCCATTCCAGTACTCTTGCCTGGAAAATCCTGTGGATGGAGGAGCCTGGTAGGCTGCAGTCCATGGGGTGGCTAAGAGTCAGACACGATTGAGCAACTTCACTTTCACTTTTCACTTTCTTGGATTGGAGAGGGAAATGGCAACCCACTCCAGTGTTCTTGCCTGGAGAATCCCAGGAACTGGGGAGCCTAGTGGGCTGCCGTCTATGGGGTCGCACAGAGTTGGACACCATTGAAGTGACTTAGCAGCAGCAGCAGCATCTCTGAAATCTAATCTTTTCTGGGGTAGACTGCCTGTTGTTGTTCAGTTGCCCAGTTGTGTCCTACTCTTTGAGGTCCTGTAGACTGCAGCATGCCAGGCCTCCCAATCCCTCACCATCTTCCGGAGTTTGCCCAAGTTCACGTTCATTGCATCGGTGATGTTATCCTGTGATCTCATCCTCTGATGCCCTCTTCTCTTTCTGCCCTCAATCTTTCCTAGCATCAGGGACTTTTCCAATGAATCTGCTGTTTGCATCAGATGACCAAAATACTGGAGCTTCAGCTTCAGCATCAGTCCTTCCAATGAGTATTCAGAGTTGATTTCCTTTAGGATTGGCTGATTTGATCTCCTTGCTGTCCAGGGGACTCTCAGGATTCTTCTCTAGCACCACAATTTGAAGGCATCAATTCTTTGGGATTCTGCCTTCTTTACGGTCCAGCTCTCACAACCGTACATGACCACTGGGAAGACCATAACCTTGACTATACAGACCTTTGTCTGCAGTAATGTCCCTGCTTTTCAACACACTGTCTAGGTTTGTCACAGCTTTCCTGCCAAGAAGCAATCATCTTCTGATTCCATGATTTCAGGGTGTTTTTGTGGCACAATCAGTTAACTTGTTCGGCTGTTAACTGAAAGGTTCGTGGTTCAAGTCCACCCAGGGATGCATCTTTTCCACTATAGATTTGTAGCTCTACTTTTCCCCTTCATGAATCACTGCCTTATGGGGGTGAAGGGGCTTGCCATAACTCAATGAAGCTATTAGCTATGCTGTGTAGGGCCACCCAAGAAAGACTGGTTATAGTGGAGAGTTCTGACAAAACGTGATCCACTGGAGGAGGAAATGGCAAACCATCCCAGTATACTTGCTATGAGAACCTCATGTACTGTATAAAAGACTGCCTATCTCCGCTTTACTCAAGTCTGGAGTTTTATCTTGTTCCTTCATTTGGAGCATGACCTCATTTTGCTAATGTATTGTTTTTATTTCTCTATATCTGGTAGGGTGGTTATGTTTCCTGGCCTTAGAGAAGTGGCCATTTGTAGGGGACTTCCTGTGGATCCCAGCAGCCTGCTACCCTCTCATCACCAGATCGATATGCTCTAGGGGTGCCCTGTATGTGGGCTGCATGTGTCCTTTTGTTGTGGCTGGCTGACCACAGTGCATGGTTTGGCAGGATTAGCTGGCTCCAATCTCTTTGATTGCTAGGCTCTGCCTTGTTTGGAATCTGCAGCCACTGGTTAGCACGGCAGGGTCAAGAGGCAGCTGGCTGTGGAACCCCTGGATGCTAAGGCTAGTACTGGCACATTGGTGGGCAAAGCCAGGTCCTGAGGTCTGGTCTGGCTGGAGGGCCCAGGAGTCCCAAAAGTGGTGTCAGACTGCTGGTAGGTGGGGCTAGCTCCTGACAAAGGTGACTCTAAGGGGTCCAGACACTTCAATTAGCTGGCTAATGGGTGGGGCCAGAGTCTAGTCAGTCCCAGGGCAGGTGAAAATATAAGTTTAAGAAAAGTAATAACCTTGGATTGTTGTTACTTGGATCATTATAAACTCTGGGTTTATAACATATGCAAAGTTAAATGCAACAAAATAAAGGCAGGAAGGGGAGAAATGTGAACTGGTATGACTTCACTTGAAGGTGGACTGTGGTAAGTTACAGGTGGATGGCATAAAGCCTAAAGTAATTGCTGAAATAACAGGTTATAGCTAACAAGTCAGGTTATAGCTAACAAGTCAATGAAGGCAAGAAAATTATATACATGGAATTATATTCAAAACCATGTATAATCTATGATAGAGCATTTGCTCTTCTGGCATTCTGCCCTATGGATATGTGTATAAGATGACTGCAGCATTATTTGTAATAATATAAGCATGTATGCATGCCAAGTGGCTTCAGTTGAGTCTGATTCTGCGAGCCTAGGCTCCTTTGTCAATGGGATTTTCTAGGCAAGAATATTGGAGTGGGTTGCCTTGCCCTCCTCCAGGGGATATAGCCGACCCAGGGATCAAACTTGGGTTTCTTAGGTCTACCTGCATTGGCAGGTGGATTCTTTACCACTAGGGCCACCCAGGAAACCCATAATAAAATAGAATCAAATTAATTCCAAAAGTATACGCAAAGGAGTAAATAAATATTAGTACAAACAATGGAAGAAACTTCACGGTTTACAGGAATTCACAGTTTAATGATGAGTCTACTCTTTTGAGAATTCCTCAATTGTGAGTGGCCTGTTTTCCTCCTGAACTCCTCTCTGAGCATCAGCGATTATCTGGGCTTAAGTTCTCCTGTGGTGCACAAAATACAAGGGACAGGAGGAATATAGTAGTGGGAGTTCCTGTCTTGGCCATTACGGGAGGAGAGCTTGTGTAGAAAATGTAAGGCTGCCAATCCTTCACATTCTGTAGTGGGAAAGAGGCGTCCGGGGGTGCGTTTAGAACCACCAACCTTTCGGTTAAAAGCCAAACGCGCTGACCGACTGCGCCACGGAGACAATTAGAGGTTGCACAGTCTGCTACCTCCCTGTTACCTCGTTCAGGAGGAGAGCAAGTACGCCCTCTCCGCCTTGCGCTGAGCCACCCGCCTCGGAAAACCGGAAAAACCCGTGGGGAAGCCGTGAGTCGTGCGATTCCTAAGGCAGAAGGGCAGCCGAGCGTTCCCGCCACGCCTTGCTGTCCCCCGCCGCTGCAGCAGCGCCCCGAAGACACCCCGGGCCTGAGCTGAACTGCCGGCGGGCTCAGAGATGGCTCTGGGTTTGCTTCGCCTTCGCTCAACCAAGTTCGCCCCTGGGCAGCGATATAGTGATGTGGCCCTTCTGGGTGCAGATCCAAAGAGGAAACATGAAGAGGAGCTAGAGCAGGCAAACGCATGAATAAGACAACGAGACTTCCCAGGAAGCCTGTGAGGAGGCTTGGGCCAAATTCTGAGAGATAAAAGTTGTTTTTATTAAGTAGTAGAATGGGGATGGAGAATCGGAGAAGAGCACGAAAGCGAGAAAAGCACGAAAAGCACGAATTTCTGTAAGTGCACGAATAAAACAGCCAAGACAGTGTGACTATATTAGCCTTCAAAAACTTACAAAAAGTGCTGTGGCTGCCAGCTGGCCTGTGGCTCATCGTGACCGTAAGGTGTTATTAATACTATTGATGGTTGCAGCAATCTCGGCTCAAATTCGAGCTACAGCGAGTGGAGCAAGGCGTGGCGGCGGGGACGCTGCCCTTCTGCCTTCGGAATCGCAAGACTCATGGCTTCCCCACGGGTTTTCCCGGTTTTCCGAGGCTTTAAAGCTGATACAAAGGTCCTTCTAAAGGCCGGTGCTCGGCATAAGCGGAGCTGTAGAGGTATCCAAAAATAACATTTCAAGAGAATCCACTAGTCACTAGAATTCAGTTATAAAATATAAGAACAAAAATCTCTTGTATTTGAAATTTTAGAAACACTTCTGCCACTCCTGTATCAAAGCATATTTGAAAATAAAAATTAGGAAATATTCTGAATCAAACAAAACTGAAATACTACATATACACCGAAGATGAAGCTAAACCCATCTTTAGATGATGATACACAAACATAAATGTGAATTATGAAAATTAAGGCTCATTGCCAGAGAGATAAATCTTCATCTTACAGTTACTAAAGGAATAACAATAACAAAGGCAGATAGGAGTAGAAATTATCTAGAAAAGCAGGAATTTTAAAGTTAGAAATAAATATACAGAAGAGAAAATATAAATGGTTGACTGAAAAGACTACTAAAGCTGATAAAACTGTTAAGAGTGAAAAAGGAAGTGATTGCTACTAAACTTGTAGACATAAAGGAACAATGAGTGAATGTCTCAAACACCAAATAAATATTTTAGAGGACCTGAATCATTTTGTCCCAACAATGATTTTTTTTTGGGAGGGGGGCAGAAATGGTCTACAAGCACTAAATGTTTTCAAGCCAGAATTTAAAAATCTTCCTGCAAAGAAAACTCCAGGACTAAAAAATGTTCATTAGAAGAAATGGCTCCTGAGCAAAGAAATTCCAAAAGAATTAAAAGATGATACATTTTCTCCAACTTATTTTATGAGTTTAGACTAAAGCCAAACTCTCCAAAAAGACAATGTAACAAACAGAAGTTATAGGACTGTCATTGCTGAATATAGCTGTAATTTAAAAATACTGAATCAAGTAATGTGTTACAAAAGTATGTGAAAATAAAAATAAGAAAAAAAGTATGAGGAAAGTGTTAAATACTGAATCAAATAATATATTAATAATGTATGTAAGAAGTAATCACTTAGTCATGTCCAACTCGTTGGGATCCAGTGGAATATATAGCCTCTCTGTTCATGGAACTCCCCAGAAAAGAACACTGGGACAGGAAGAAGGGAGCAAGGAGTTCCTCCTGACCAAGAGATTGAACCCAGGTCTCTTGTATGGCAGACAAATTTTTTACCATTTCAATCACCAAGAAAGCTCATTGAATGCTATGACAAAATTGGTCTTATCTTGGAAAATAGTTGATGATCTTTAGAAAATAAATTAATCTAATTAGCCACATTAACTTTGTAGAGGAGGAAAATAATAACTACTACACAGAGTATGGGGTCCCAAAATCACTGTGGACAGTGATTGCAGCCACAAAATTAAAAGACACTTGCTCCTTGGAAGGAAAGCTATGACAAACCTAGACAGCATATTAAAAAGCAGACATGTCACTTTACTGACAATGATATAGTCAAAGCTACGGTTTCTCAAGTAGTCATGCAGGGATATGAGAGTTGGACCATACTGAAGGCTGAGGGCAAAGAACTGATGCCTTCAAATTATGGTGTTGGAGAAGACTCTTAAGAGTCCTTTGGACAGCAAGGAGATCAAACCAGTCAATCCTACAGGAAATCAACCCTGACTATTCTTTGGAAGGACTGATGCTGAAGTTGAAGATCCAATACTTTGGGCACCTTATGCAAAGAGCCGATTCATTGGAAAAGACTCTGGTGCTGGGAAAGATTGAAGGCAGGAGGAGAAGGGGACAACATAGGATGAGATGGTTGGACGGCATCACCGAATTCAATGGACATGAACTTAGGCAAACTCGGAGAGACAGTGAAGGAAGGACAGGGAAGCCTGGTGTGCTGCAGTCCATGGGGTCGCAAAGAGTAGGACACGACTTAGCGACTGATCAACTATATATATTGTACTGTTGACACATATTTCCAGGTACATGAGCTCCTTTCTGGAGCATTGATGGGCTCACAGGACACGCCGAGGCCGAGGTGGCTGACGATGTTAAATTCATCTCAGCGCCCGGCGCACTGACTCAGAGACATCTCGCCACTACTCCGCAAGACCCCGTCTTCGCATCTCCGCTCCTGTCCGCGGATTCCTCCCCTCAGGCTTTCCTCTACCTTGGGCTGCTGGCGCCTCCCCGGACACTGTGGGGTTGGCCGGGCCCGCAGCTGCTCTCTTGATTCACGCTCCCTGGTGGGATGCGGCCCATCCTTCAGCCCAAGCTCCAGAGTGCGAATCAGCGACCGGATGGCTCTGTGGGTTGCTAAGCCCTTCTGGGAGAAAAACTGAAGAGTAACATGTCCAAATATTCTAAATCGAAGGCCCACAGAAATACTTACACTTTGAAAGGTACGAAGCCACCAGCGAGGTGGTTGCTGAGCTGCCAGCCGTATTTTAGTATTCGGACAGGACTGTGCACTAGGCAAAACAAGGAAGAAGTGGAAAAAGTATTCGGATACTATGCATTGGCCGGGAATCGAACCCGGGTCTCCCACGTGGGAGGCGAGAATTCTACCACTGAACCACCAATGCTTCCCTACAAATGGTGTTTTGTTAGTTCTCCAGAAAGAATCTCCACAATGACCTAGGGTCTGGTGGCAGGGAAACAAGACTTCCCAAATAGGTGTTGTCTTTGGAAGAGAGAACTCACAGACTGAAAGGCACTCAAAGCAAAGGCGTGCAAAAGAGACTGACAATCAGGCAATAGCATGCGGTGGGGACAACCAAGTGGAAATATAGAAATATTAGTTTTCTTAGCTCACATTATAGCTCTGATAAAGGCTCTTTCCAATCACAGAACAGACCCCTGCAGAAAAACATCGGAGAGTCATCCAGATCCTTTGTTTATAACCCTAGATCTTCAACTGTCAGCCTTAAATAGTCTATGCAATGGTCTTAAAAAGTCTGAGAAAATGGTCTAACTTGCTAGAACAGGCAAGTAAAAAAAATTTTTAATTAAAAATTTTATTTTTAAGACTTCAAAATGTACAAGTTCAAAGGTTACTTTCCATTTACAGTTATTACTAAATATTGGCTATATTCATCATGTTGTACAATACCTCCTTGAGCCTACCTTACACCTAACAGTCTGAACCTTCCACACTCCCAACCTTTGTTACCCCCCCACTCACTGATAACCATTAGTTTGTTCTTTTCATCTCTTTTTTTATTGTTATATTTACTAGTTGGTTGTGTTTTTTAGATTCCACCTATAAGTGATACCATACAGTATTTGTCTTTCTCTGTCTGACTAATTTCACTCGGCTTAATGCCCTCCAAGTCTATCCATGAACTGCAAATGGCAAAATTTTGTTCTTTCTTACGGCTGAGTAGTATTCATTTGCCTCACTGTATCCTGAGTGACCTTGAACAACCCAAATCTGAGCATGCCTGCTGCCTAAAGCCACCCAGTGTCCCCATATTCCTTCACTAAAATGTCTTATTACCCCTATGACATGTACTCTCCTCCCCCTCCGATATCATCGAGATCCCTCTTGCCAATTCCCAAGTCCAGCAACAGTGAAGTAACTTGATGTTTCAGGAACTCTCTCCCTTTCAGGGACTTGCTTCTCTCTACAAGGAGGCTTTTCACAACTTCCTCTTCATTCTTCAAACTTATCCTATTCTTCAGGTTTCAGTTCAGAAATTTCCCCTGGAGAGACTTTCCTGACTGCCGGAATTGAATGTGTGATGTGTCCACTTTGTTTTTGACGTTGTGTTCTAACAAAATCACATTTTACTTGACTCTGTCTTCCAAAGACATATTTTCATAAGAAAAAGATGTATATTTCTGACAAAAACCAAGACTATGCATGTAAATAAAATATTTTCAAGAGATAGCACAGTGCCTAGCATAGTTTATAGTCTAGAGTTGTTAAACAAGCAAAGAGAGAGAGAGAGGAGCAAATAAAGGAAAGTTTCTCTCTGTCTTTCTCTCTTTCACTAACAGATAAAGAAAAAATAAATTTAGCAAGATAGGTAGAATGATTAATCTGCAAAGCATTGGAACTGCAGCATAACAACTGAAAAAGGTGGAGAGTAAAGTGGTCAAAAATAAAGCTTTGCTTGAGTGTAATGTGGTAAAAAGATCTTGAGTGGATCTTCAGCGTTGAAAAAACTCAAGAGCTGGGAATGAGAGGGGAAAGGTATCGTGTGGTGTATGAAGGGAATAAGCCTTGGTGTGAAAACTTCACTTACACTTTTGTGTAGGTCTCTGTAAGGCACAAGAGTTTGAAAACTGGCCATTTTGATCCTTGGGCTTTTCTAATGACTTAAAAGAGATGCTGAGGAGGAGAGAAACTCTGGGGCTCTGCAGCGATTGTGCATGGATTAGTGCTTGGCCTACACCAGGCTAATTGTTTAAAAAAAAAAAAGAATGAAAAAGGGATAATTTGAATATCAGACAAGGCAAAGGGGCAAAAGAAATTTATGCTAGACGGAAGAGTAGCAATCCAGCAGCTACCCAGAATCAAATACAATCATTCTTCTTTGCATGCCCTCCTTGAGGGACCAAAGAGGGTGGGGCTAAACGGAAATCTTGGGAGTGAAATTTTCATTTATTCATCCTTTTGTAGGTCTCTCTCAAACACAAGAGCTTAAAAGCAAGGCCATTTGATTCTTGGCCCTTTTCAACAACTCAAAAGAGTATCTTATTTGGTTAATCATTAATTCTGAAGAGAATAAATTCACTTAGGTGTCCACTTTAATAAATTTTTGTTATAATTTTTGTTACTGTTATTGAATCAGGAGAAGAGGATATTAAATTGATTTTAAAACTTAAAAAGAAAGAAAAAAAAGAGCCTTAGGAGAAGAGAGGTTTAATTGTCATTCAGATCTTCTGGAGTAACTCAGGCACATCTCCAAATTTTGAGCCTCCCAAACTGTCTCTGGGTCCGGAATGCCTGTTTAGGGAAGAATTGGTGTTTGTCTCAAGAGCGAGGGGAAACGGTTTGGAAGGCAACAAGCCACCGGGGGCAAAGAGAATGCACCCTAAGTGAGGAAATGAAGTCCAGTAGTTTGATTTGAATTCCACATCTTGATGGTATTTCCTGACCTAAACCTCCTTTACAAACTTCTGCTCTGGGTGTGCTTTGGGGGCTTGGTTCTGCATTTTGAGTAAAGAGGCCTGTATAAACTGACTTTTTGAAGTGGCTTTGCAACATTGTTCCTGTGACTCTTCCTGGTGATGCCAAGAGCAAATGCTCAAAGAACAGTAGTGGTGGTTTAGTGGTAGAATTCTTGTCTCCCATGCAGGAGACCTGGGCTTGATTCCCAACCAGTGCACAGTGCTTTAAGCTCCTTAAGGAACTGTCTTAGTTGGAAAAATCAGGTTTTGCAGCCCTCTGAAGCCACAAAGTGCTTCCAAACCGCTAATGCTGTAGACCCCTCCTGTTGGGAGTATGTCTTTGAAGCACCGAGTTTATCCATGAACCCTCTAAGGTTTGGAATTCTTGAAACTGAAAGCATTGTTCCTACATATCCTTTTTCCTATCCCAGTTTCGGACTACATTGTACTATGGAGTTTCATACCCAAGAAACTTAGTGTCAAGCCTAAGGTCACATAGATTTTCTCCTATGCTATCTTCTGGAACTTTTATAATTTAGCATGTTCCTTTTAGGTCTGTGAACTATTTTGAGTTACATTTTGTGAAAAATGTAAGGTCTATGTAGATGCACTCAAATTGCAGAAGTGAGAGGAGGCAATTTTCTGCAGCTGTTGCTAGTGGCAAATAAGGTTATGGAACCATGAGTGTTTAGACATGGTAACTGGCAGCCATATCTACTTTCTAGTCACCTTTTTAGTGCTCTTCAGCGGCAGTAAATATTCCATCCTGGTGACAACTACACATTACAGTATTAAAACAGCTGCCCGTTAATGATACAAACATTTTGTTCTGTAAACACAATAATTTCCTTTCAGGATAAAAATGGGCGGTGAGATGTCAGAAAATCCCATGTAGACCATGACCCGTTTGCTGTATACTGTAAACTCTTAAAAATCTGTTTTACTTTGTATATATATAAAAAAGCATGACTGATATTTGAAATATTTCCACCAAAAAACAAACAAAATCCCCGTACGCATAGACAGTTTCTTTCGTGGAATAGACATACAAGACTCATTTAGAACTTGAACCTGGTCTATAGATATTTTCTCTTAAATGGCGCGATCTGGAGCACATCCAGAGAGCTGTATAACCTAGTGACCTCCGTTCTCCTGACCCTCCTCGTTTTGGCGGTCAGCCACCAGGCAAAGAGTTGTTTTGGTAGATACAATGCAAAAGATAAAGACAAACCCTGCCGTGACTCGGATTCGAACCGAGGTTGCTGCGGCCACAACGCAGAGTACTAACCACTATACGATCACGGCGCGCCACTGTACAGTAGATGAAATACGATATTGCTCTTTTCACTTTGACAAATCCGTTCTAATTACTGTGCTGCTTTGTTGTTGGATAATTGCAGGCATTCCTTATCTTCTCTCACATCTTCCCTCCGTTACGCCCTCTCAAGTCTGTTGCATTTTTCATTTCCCCTGCATCCAGTCCTTGTCTGCACGGGCTTCCAGAAGTTATCTTTGCTTTGTCCTAGCCGCCCCTGCTTCATTCCCGCCTCTTTATATTCCTGTTTTGATCAACAGTCCCCAAGCCCTCTTTCTGGCTCCCTTGGCCGCCTGAACCCAGGGAGAAAGGGGGCAATGCCAGGAGCGCAGACGGTCGAATGAAGGCAGAGCAAACGGGGAGGCAGCCCTGAGCCCACCCGGGGTTCAGCTTCCCTGGGACCCGCTCGGGGCAGGCCCGGGGCGTCTCCGGGGCTCCGCATCTGCGGCGAGTGTGGCGCCAGGCGCGGCGGGGACGCTCGGCTGCACTTCTGCCCTCGGAATCGCTCGACCCCCAGCTTCCCCACAGGTTTCTCTGGTTTTCGGAGGCTTCGGAGCGAGTATAACTGTCCGGAGAAGGGCGAGTGGCTGGAGTGGGAGGCTTGCCTGCACTCTAAGGGAATGAGGTGGGGGAGGGGGATGAGCTGACGCTTCCAGGTGTCTCTGTGGCGCAATCGGTTAGCGCGTTCGGCTGTTAACCGAAAGGTTGGTGGTTCGAGCCCACCCAGGGACGTTTCTTAGCCATTTTAGAACGAAAAGGGATTGTGGTTATTTCTCATGTATATTACTTTCTTAATGTACCCTGTACATTCCCCTAAAGATGCAGAAATCCTCCACTACCCTTTTGTTCCCCGAATCTTATGCACAACAGGAGGACATAAGCGAGCACATCACTGATCCCCACAAAAGAGCTCTGGAAGAAAACAGGTCATTTGGAATCCAGGATTCTTCATCTCATCGTTATCCTCTGGGTTCCTTTTAGCAATGAAGTTTCTGCCATTATTTGTACTAGTATTTATTGAACCCTTCCCATCTAACTTTGAAATTCATTTGGCTCTATGCATTTTTTGTTACAATTAATACGCATTTATCAATCTTGTTCACGTGTCTATAGGATAGAGTTCCAGAAGAGTAACTGCTCTATCATAGTGTTTACATGGTTTTGTATATAGTTCCATTCTTTCACCTTCGTAGGCCTATTAGCTATAACTGTGTTTTGTTATTTTAGCGATTGCTTTGGGCTTAACAACATACACCTGTAACTCACCAGTCTGCCTTCAAGTCATGTCACTCCTTTTTACATTTCTCCCCTGCTGGCCTTTATGCTATTGTCATGCATGTTTACTTTGCCTATGTTATAAACTCCACAATCTATCATTGTTACTTTTCTTTAAATTGTCACATGTTTTTAAAAAGATTTAAACAGTATTGATAATACCAATAATAATAAGAAACGTTGTCTATTTTCACCACAGATGACATTTTTGTTGTCCATCAATTTATGTGCATCCTTATTTCCATGTAGTGTGAGTTTCCTTTTTCCTGGAAGACTCCTTTAACATTTCTTGTAGTGTGGTTTTCTGGTGATGAAATCTTTCAATATTTGCATGTCTGTAAAATTTTTATTTTTTTCTCGCCAAGACTTTGGTGGGGGGCAGAGAGAAGAAGTGTAGAATTCTACATAAAATGTCCCCCCCTCAATCCCTTAAAGATGTTATTCCACTATCATATTCTCTTTTTTTTGTAAGTGTGTATAGCAGAGTTTATTTTCCTATTTCTTGATTCCTTTCAAAAAGTTTTTATTTTTAAATTGGGGTATAGTTGCTTTACCACCATCTTCTTATATCCACTGCTTCTGATGAGAAATCTGATATAATCTTCTTGTTTTCTGGATGCAGCTTGTCAGTATCCATGCTTCCTTTGAGATTCCTTCTTTTTCAGTGGATTTGAGCAGTTTAATTACAATGTATTAGGGTCTATTTGGTTCCTTGGTTCAGTGGGCTTATAATTTTAATTATGATTGGAATGTTTTCTGTCATTATTTCTTAAAAAATATTTTCCCTCACGAAATTTCCCTCCAGAGTTTTCAGGGACTCCAGTTATACTAGACTTTCTAAAATTGCCCTACCCTTCACTTATGCATGCCATTAAAAACTTTTTTGACTATGGAAATTTCACTCTGGATATTTAAAAATTGATTGTGGCTTTGTGTTCCATAATCCTTTTTTTTCCCCTACAATGTCTCATATATTGTTAATTCTAGCTGGTGAATGTATCATCCCAGATATTATATTTTTCATCTCTGAAGTTTGGGTCTCATCTTTTGTCTATGTTCTACATCTCTCCTTAACTGGACATCTGTAACACAGTCATAATAACTATTTTAATATCCTCTCTATAATTTAAAATCTGGTTCAGTTTGGATTGATTGATTATTTTCCTCCTTATGGGATATGTTTTCCTGCTTCTTTGCATGCTTGGTATTCTTTGGATGCCAGACATTGTCAAAGTTTTGTTTTGGGGAAACTGGCTATTTTGGCATTCCTATGAATCTTGAGATTTTTTCTGGGGGACAGTTAAGTGACTGGTAATTACTTTCATGTTTTTGGACCTTGCTTTTATGATTTTTAGGTAGGTCAGTCTAGAACTGAGTGTTCCCATGAGTGAGGCAAAATTCCTGAGGTCTCTAGTCAATGGTTGATGAACGATGAGTAGCCCAATATGGCTGGTGGGAGTGAGTAAGATTTTCTGCCCTGTGTGAGTACCAGACACAGTGTATGATCTTTTCAGAACTTCTTTCCTCAGCATCATGCAATTTCTCTGCAAGTAGGCTCTGATCAGAACTCTGTTTACTATTTGAGGGAGATCTTTTTCATATGTCTGGATTCTCTCTTCCATCTCTCTCATCACTGGATCTTTGTCCTATGGACTCCAGTTACTTTGCTCTCCACAGGCTCTTGGCTTTATCTGCACTATCAAGGATCTGGCCTCAGATCTTATTCCCCATGCCCAGCTTGAAATCTCTCTGAAATCAGTAAGCTGAACCAATGGTAGGGCTCACCTTGTTTGTTTCTCATCTCTCTGAAATTTCTCTTTTTATTGCCTATTTCCAGTGTCTGGAAAGCTAGTGTCTCATGTCTCCCCCCTCCCACCCATGGAAGCAGGGGAGAAGGGGAGGGTATCTCAAGCAAGGAGATAAATAAAGTTTCTGTCACTCCACATTTGCCAGAAGCTGAAGTCATCTTTTTATGTTCCTAGTTGAGCTTCAGTAGGAGTTGTGTTTATTGATATTCCAGTGTATTGTTCTAATCTGATGAAAGGTCTATTTCATGTCAGTATGACAAGCTTTCTATGCATCCATCTGTTCCCCCAAAATGGGGAGTGGTGCCCTCCTAAGCAAGAAATACAACAGAAGGGCAATGTGGATATTATCCATAGACACCCTACTGCATATGTTCAGCAACTAAACCTCCAAGATGTTTAAAAAGTCTTCCAACAACTTCCAATTATTTTTGTTATAGCCAAGTGCCCTGGGAAGCAAACTCACTCAGAAGGACAGCATGGATAGTCAAGTATAGTTTATTATACCAGCGGATCTGAGGCAGAGATTCCTCTTTAGTGAGGGACCCTGACCAATTTTTGGGACAACTTTTATACTCAAAGCGAACGTGCCCAAGCTCACAACCCCCAAATTCTCTAAAGCCCACTCTGGACAATGTTAGTAAAAGATACAGTCAGGTTACAGCCATAAATTAACATTCTAAAGTCATCTGGACATGCAGTTTAGCCTACATCAACAATGGGTATTATTAAGATTACAGATAGTGATTGATTACATAGTGGGCATCGTATTCTTTTTGGCTCTGGGAAGTCTAGGTACGGGGTCAGCCTGGTCTGGTTTCCATGCACCAGAGAGTTCTTCTCTGTATTTTATCTCCATGGCCTCCCAAATATACAGTCCAAAGTTCACCGAGAGTGTAAGATGGAGTTCCCTTTCTTTTTAAAATGGAGTCAGTCCAGTCAGGGCAACATGTTCCTTTCCTTCTTCATTTTCAGTAGTGACCTACATACTTGGGTCCAGAGAAGACTGACTAGAATGACTTGAGATTGCTTCCTGCCACGTAGCTTACTGACTGGAGTTAGGGAGACCACTGGTCTCAGACATTGGCTCCTCTTGCCTTTCCTTTGTGAATTGCCTTTTTGCCTTCATTGTATGCACACACTTTAATGACTGGGCCGCCTCCTACACCATAAAATAGCAAACTGATGAAATAGTCTGAAATAGCAAACTGATAACTGTCTACACATGATTCCTTGACAGTGTTTGATTATCTTTGAAAAAAAAAATTAGCCTACTTGAGACAAATCATTAGAACTAAGAATCCTGCTGCTGATAATGCATCATGTGCAGACCTGAATACCAAGAAATATTGGCGCACCTTTCCTTGGTTCTTCTGTTGAATCTCAGGAGCATAACTGGGCCCTTTGCCTTTATACACTAAATATGGTTCTTGGACAATCTGTGTGGTGTGCGTGCGCACGCGCATGCACATGCATGGTTATTTCTCTTTGTCTGTCCCCCTCTGTCCCTCGTACTCTAGGCTGCCCCCAATTTTACCCATTTTTCGCTCCTTCTCTTCTGCTTTCTGGGATCTCTCATTAGAATGCTTTTCATAACTGAACACATATTAGGGGCTTACTAAGTGCCAGGCCCTCCTCTGGGAGAGATGCTGCGTGTTGAGCAAACCCAAGGCAAACCCCTGCCCTGCTGAGCCCACATCTGGAGCGTAACAGAATCATAACAGCTTGGCACCGTGTCCTTTTCAGGTGTGGCCTCCCATTTCCCTCCCACGGCACTAACAGTGCAAAAGACAAGGAAAACCCAACAAAGAACAGGAAAGAGTGACTCACAACCTAGAAGGCAGGTAACAAGGAACACACCCGCCCCACACAT
Organism: Antilocapra americana; assembly: GCA_007570785.1. Taxonomy (NCBI): domain Eukaryota; kingdom Metazoa; phylum Chordata; class Mammalia; order Artiodactyla; family Antilocapridae; genus Antilocapra; species Antilocapra americana. The sequence goes on from ML660783.1 coordinate 87,026, forward strand.
AAAATTTTTTTTAAGTAAATAACATTTCAGGAAAAGAAGTCTCCAGTGATAGCTCCTTAATTCCTGGAGCAGACACTGCATGTGTTTTACACTTCTTAAAAGTGACAGTGATGGCCATGCTCCCCAACATCCCTTAAAGTACTGACACTTCCTCTTAATCTGTGACCATATGGACACTTAATACCCCATAAAAATAATGAAGTCGTTACCCCCACAATGGTAGGTAGAATAATTAACACAGTGGCCTCTAGGATTATGACTTAGTCTCTATTTATCATATGGCATATTGTTTAGGCTTAGTCACTCAGCTGACTCACTGTGGCCCCATGGACAGAGACACTATAAATCGGAGCCCACCAGGCCTCTCTGTCCATGGAATTCCCCAGGTAATAATACCGGAGCACGTTGCCATTTCCTGCCCCAGAGGATCTTTCCGACCCAGGGATCGAACCCTCATCTCTTGAGTCTCCTGCATTGGTAGGCAATATTCTTTACTGCTAGTTCCATGGGAAGCCCATGGTACATTTAATTTACTACAACATATATTTTAAAATTTTATAAAAAAAAATACTTATAGGAATTAAGTTTGCTTATTGGACCAGTAAAACCAGTGTAGGAAAATCAGACAGTTCAATGTCATTAGACTTTTGAAGAGAAAATAAATCCAAGACTTCTATAAACACTGAATTAGAGCTCTTTGCCACCAATCTATTCATTAAACATAAAACAGCTTTTAGACTGAAATTACTAAACAAGTGTGATGCATACAGGGCTTCCCAGGTGGTGCTTAGTAGTAAAGAACCCACCTACCAATGCAGGAGACATAAAAGATGCTGGTTCCATTCCTGGGTTGGGAAGACCCCCAGAAAAGGGCATGGCAACCCACTCCACCATTCTTAGCTATAGAATCCCCATAGGATTGCAAACAGTCGGTTGTGAGCGTGCACACACGTGATGCATAAAAGGAGTCATCTTTAGAAGCATGACATGACAAGAACATTGTCTATGTCATTATATGTCAATTATTAGAATTCTTAAAAGTCTTTAAAAGTATTTTTTTCTTTTACATAACACTGACAATCACAAATTTATCCAGAGTTAAACTTTTTTTCTGAGCTTTTTTTTCCCCCCTGAGTTACAGATCACCAAGAAAGGAAGTTCAAGGAAAAAAGAAAAAACCCAACCCATGGATTCCATCCACTGGGATCCTGGAACTAGAAGTTCAGTGACTACCCCACTTTGGAGAGAGGCACAATGGATTATGTACTGCAAACCAGGTTGCTTCTCTTTACTTGGACTCAGATTGGACCCGGGGCTAGGCCAAGGCCAGGATGAGACAAGACTACATACCATGATCACAGGGCAGCCAACCCTCTGACAGCACCAATGCAGACAATTGTGGGAAGCTCTTGAGAACTCTCCCTCTCCCTTTAATGCATTTCCCACCTGATGCCTTCATCCTCCCACCACAGGAAAGATCCTTCAACTTTCTGTCCATTTGAAACACTTTATGCTCCCTGCAGGACAAAAAGAGCCAGGCAAGAGACAAGAGGGCAGCCATACTTCTCTGAAAGCTTTTTCAGGAGGTAGGTGGTTCTAGCGCTCAGGCTGACCCAAGACCCCACTGCCCGGCAAGGCGACCAGGAGGAGTCCCAAGAGCAGATGGTGCTGAGGGATGACAGCCTAGTAGAGTTCCTACAAGCACAGGGCAAGCCTGGCCTACACTTTGGGGAGAGCAGCATAAAACACCACCTGAAGCTTCTCCGCAGCCTAAAGAACAGATTTCAGGTTCCTGAAGGGGCAAGCAGGAACTCTGTGCAAGGACAAAGTCTTCCCCTTGTCTTGGAGGACAGGTCCTACAGAAGCTGGTTTTGAGGTAAAGGCCAAAGAAAAGGAGCAACAGTGGCCCAACCAGTGGTCTTGAGATGTCTGCAAGTTACTCTCAAATGGTGAAGCAAATGGTGTAGATGGAGAGAGTGAGAAAGCAAACATGGGAAAATATTAACTGTGCAGTTGGGACAGAATATACGATATGAGGATTTCAAATTTTTTGTATTTTGAAAGGTTTTATGTTTTTGTTTTCTTAATGAGTTTTTAGAACTCAAGTCCCAGGTTCTCTTTGAATGAAAACTCCATATGTGAGACACTAGGTTTCTGAAATAAAGGAAGAAAAACCTGGAGAGTAGAAGTCCTGGTGGTTCATCACATTTCTCTTCCCCCACGTGAAGGGCACCTGGCCACAGGAACCCTGCATAGGGTCTTGCCTGTGCCTCGCAGGCAAGGGTCTTGCCTGACCCTTCTTGGTCAGGAAGAGGAAGATTTAATGCAATTTAGAACTTTCCTGACCTGGAGTTGAATCTAGACCACAGCAATAACAATGCCAAATTGTAGCTACCAGGCAACCAGACATTACATTACTATCTCCTCCCTCTAATTTGGCTTTTCCAGTAGAAAACTCACAGTAAAGGTTAAATTTCTGAGAGTGGCAGAGCAGAAAAGGTGGTGAGTCCCAGTGGCCCAGGGCTATATGCAGCTGGGCAAGTCTCCAGCCCTTGTCTGCTCATCAACCTTCACTCTCCCTCCTGGGCGATGCTCTGGGCTCTGAGGCCAGGCTGAAAGGTGACAGGCTGGGTCCCTTCTGGTTTGGTTTTAGTACTGTGTGCAGCAGAGCCAAGGTCATGCTCTTTCTGAATCTCAGTTTCCTTATGTGAGGCATTCTCAGCGGGTGATGAGGGTGATAGGTCTGCTTCCTGATCTCTCACCTGACTGCAGGGGCTCTCCTGATAATGGCACCCATAAGGAATCCTTTTCGTGCAATTCTAGAGCCTGAAATCCTTCATCTACGTGTCTTTGGGTCGAGCACTGGGTTGTTGACAGTCTCTTAAGTTCTGTCAGGCAAACTAAATTGTTCCACAGGTGTGCTGAGGTGGCGGAAAGCGAGTGAACATCACAGGGAAAAGCTGCTTGGTTTTTAGAGACGAAATGCCTGTCATTGTGAAGAGGAGATTTAGGCACCAGATGAGAAGGTGAGAGATTTCCAAAGAAAAGCTAACCTGAAGTTGGCTTTGTGCCCTCCTTGGAGTTTCTGTGGCCTGGTCTTCAAATCGACTCAGAGCAGACAAAGGAGGTCTGGTTCCTAGCGCTGAATAGGCTTTTAGGTAATTAGGGAACTCCTCCTGTATTTGCGGGTGGGGCATAAAAGTGCAGCTGCTCACGCTGCTATAATCCATCTCTCTAGCCCAGTTTTGTTTTGTTTTGTATGTGTATGTTGGGGGTGATGGTGGTTTAGTCACCAAGTCGTGGCCCGCTCTTGTGACCCTGTGGACTGTAGCCCGCCAGGCTCCTCTGTCCATGGGATTTTCCAGGGAAGAATACTAGAATAGGTAGCCATTCCCTTCTCCTGGGGATCTTCCCCACCCAGGGATTGAACCCTAGTCTCCTGTATTGCAGGCAGATTCTTTATCGACTGGGGCGGGGGGGGGGGCGGAGGGGGGTAGCAGTGGGAGGGTATAAATGTGAAGCTTCAGGGAGAAGAAAAAAAAGCAGGTAAACGTACCACTCTGTTTCTAACCTGGACCTTTTGCGTGTTAGGTGAACATGATAATAACTACACTACGGAAACCAGATAACTGTTGTTGTCTAATGACACATCTCAAGAACTGTACCTCTTACTATGCTTGGCCCCAAACGTTTTTGAAAGGAAAAGGGCTGTAGGGGCACAGGCGATCCCTCAGGTGAGGAAACTGAAGCTCTGGCTTAGGTTCCTTGCCTTCCCCGAAGTGAGGTCCCTGGGTCCCCAACAGTCTAGCCTGGAGGTCCCGCACCCAAGGCAGGGTCTCCAGTTTCACTATGCATCCGAGTGCAAGGGTCTCCACCGCTGACTCCCCAGTTCCCAGAAACCGCAGGAGCCTGGGGTTAGATGTGTTTGAACCCAGGTGACCCTTCAGCCCAGAAGTGTGGACGCTACTCCTCCCGGGCTGCGGACCCGGCGCCTCGGTGGCCCTCGGTGGTCAGTGCTCTGGGCTCTCGGAAATGATCGATGCTTCGAATCCACCCGGAAATCCGAGGACCCTCTCTCTGCTCTGCTCCGATGCCCCTGACCCGCGCGCTCTTTCCTTGCAGCCCTTTAGCCTTAATGCTTTTCCAGCAAAGACCGCAGGAAACCGGGTTCCTCAGGTTCCTGCCGCTGTGGCTTATTCTAATTGTCCACTGTAGTTCAAGTCCAAGACTTCATCACGCTTTCACGTTTAGCAGGAAGCGCAGCAGAGGCTGAAGGCTCAGGCCTTTTATTTGTTTGAAAATAGCGAGCATCAACGAGGGCAGAGCCTTTCTTCCCCGCCTGTACTGAGTTGGCTTGCAGACCAGGCCTAGCCTAAAGCCGCGGAGGAGCCAGGCTCGGTCCATGCAAATCTCGAGGTAGTTTATTCCTCATTGGTTGAGGTTCTTCTTTAAGGATAGCTTTGTTTTTATCGTTTATAATGTGTAAAACTTCAAAAAAATGAAAAAGAACTTTTTATTTTATATTGGAGTATAGCTAGCTCATTAACAATGTTGTGATAGTTTCAAGGGGACAGAAAAGGGACTCAGCTGTACATAAATAGGTATCCATTCTCCCCTAAACTCTCCTCCCACCCCGGTATGATGTCTAAAACTTATTTGCCTTTTATAATTTTCCAATTCAACGGATCATGGAGTGCGAATTTTAACCTAGAACCACAGAGAGGCAAAGGCAATTTCCCCCAGAAAGCAGGAGGGGTTTTCGTGTTCACCTCAGCACAACGCCAGCGGGCGGAAAGCATTTCGTTTTGCTGAAAGAATTTAATGCTTTGTTGTCTGTGTGTCTCTCTGTCCCTGGTTTCCGTTAGAAGTAAAGCTTCACAAGCTTGGGAATGCATATGCGTTTTCTCCTGCAGTGGTTTCTTCTTTTCTTAGTGCGGCGGTCACAGCCGTTTCCTTCCCGTCTGAGGTTCAGGGGCTCTGGCCTGGAGGAAGGCTAGGGCCGCGTGAGCACCGGCCCCCTGGCCGCGGGGCTCCGCCTGGTTCCGCGTGGATTCCGAGCGCGGTCGAGGGTGCAGCTGCGCGGCAGCATCCTCACCAGTGCTGGAGCCCGAGTCCCCAAAGAGGCGGACATGAAAAAAGCCTTAGATCAGGACCTTTCATGAGATTCTCCTGCTTTCCTTCCCTGCAGGACCGCCCACCTCCAGCCAGAGGAGCGGATTCGAGGTCTCTTCGGTTGCGTCCAGCGCGCTGCCGTCCGACGTGGACAAGAGGGGGCGGCAGTCCTTTCCCCGACGGAGCGGGGGCACAGCGGGTGCCCGAGGGACCACCTTTCTCGGGAGAGTCGTTTGCCCAAGTCCAGAGTTGCGAAAAGGAGGGACTGGGACTGTGTGGGCCGAAGTCAACACGGACCGAGGAGCAAACGCGAAGTCCTGACTAATTGGATGTGGGTCTGAGGAAAGCGCTGCGTCAGGGACAACTGGAGGCCTGAGCCCAGGGAGCTGGAGCTGGCGTCATCCGAGGCGGGAGAACTGCAGGGCAGCAGGTCGTGGGGGAAGACCGGACGGAATCCAGGTCCTGGCGCGGAGCCTTGTTTGCAAGCGTTTTCCACCCGGCCCTCCCCGTTCCTGCACCCGCCAGGAGTCTTTTGTGACGCTGGGGATCCCGAGGTCTCACCCGCGCGGCTCCCCTCCCGCGGCTCCTGCCCCCCCGGGCGACCTGCTCTCCACGCGCGCTCGCCGGGGAAAGGCGCGTCTCCGGGCAGTTGTGCGGTGCGCCGGGCTGGGCAAGTCGTGGGGACGTGAGGATCAGGCTGACCTCGCGAGCGCGTCCACTGTCCCGCAGAGCGCTCGGCCTTTGGTGTGGGGCTCCTCAATTGGAGAAAGCAGGGAAGGAACGTTCTTCGGGTCCAATTCCTTGGAGCGGGTCGAGGGACTCAGAATAGGAGGGCGAGAGACACCGCACACTCTTTTCAGGTTTCCTATTGTACCTTTTTATACTCACGGCACATAGTTCCCTGGTGGTCTAGTGGCTAGGATTCGGCGCTCACCGCCGCGGCCCGGGTTCGATTCCCGGTCAGGAAAGACTCCCTGTTTTAGTTTTGGCTGCATCTCCAGCAGTCTTCATTTCCTGTCCACAAGTGTTATGTGCTCCACCGTCCAGTTGCAGTGGAGTCTCTGCATCAAATCCTTCAGCCAGTGAGGTAGAATCCCAGGGTCCAGGGCATCTCCTAGGGTGATAGAGGGGAGATGTGAGGAGCAATGGAGACAGCCCCTCACCTCCACTCTTCTCTTCATCTCCAATCCTCCCTTCACCAGAAACCTAAAGCCTCACTTTCAGTGTCCATCTAAAGAGAACTTGGAGTGGGATGATATGGGAGAATGGCATTGAAACATGTTAATTATCATATGTGAAATCAATAGCCAGCCCAGGTTTGATGCTTGGGGCTGGTGCACCGGGATGACCCAGGGAGAGGGAATCCGGAGGGAGGAGGGAGGGGGGTTCTGGAGGGGGAACATATGTATAACCATGGCGGATTCATGTCAATGTATGGCAAAACCAATGCAATAAAGTAAAGAAAATTAAAATAAATAAGTAAATAAAAACAAACGTGGAATCTACCTAAAAAAAAAAATAAAGAGAACTTGGGACTTGAGTACTAATTGTGTTACTATTCAGTTGCTAAGGCCAGTTTGACTCTGCCACCCCATGGACTACAGCACACCAGTCTGTCCTGTCCTGTCTCCTGGAATTTGCTCAAACTCATGTCCACTGAGTCGGTGATGCTATCTCACCATCTCACCCTCTGCTGCCCGTTTCTTTTGCCTACAATCAGTATCAGGGTCTTTTCCAATAGGTCAGCTCTTTGCATCAGGTGGCCAGAGAATAGGAGTTTCAGCTTCAGCATCAGTCCTTCCAATGAATATTCAGGATTGACTTCTTTTAGAATTGACTGATTTGATCTTCTTGCAGTCCAAGAGATTCTCAAGAGTCTTCTCTAGCACCAGAATTTGAAAATATCATTTCTTTGGTGCTTTCCCTACATGACTACTGGAAAAACCTTAGCGTAACTATATGGACCTTTGTTAGCAAAATGGTGTCTTTGCTTTTTAATATGCTGTCTAGGTTGGTCATAGCTTTTCTTCAAAGGAGCATGCATCTTTTAATTTCATGGCTGCATGAAACTGGCTGAGTACTAATTATTCCTTTAAAAAGCACACTGAAACTTACAAAAATTTGCAAGAAGAGTAACTGCATATATCCTTCATCTCAATGCACCAATGAACATTTTCCCACATTTGCTTTCTTACTCTCTCTCCGTATACATGACTTGCTTCCCTCTTTGAGAGGAACTTGCAGACATCCTAAGATCATTGGCTGGACCGCTATTGCTCTTCTTTGGCATCTCCCTCTCAATGAGCTCCCATGGGACCTTGTCCTCCAAGTCTCGAGGAAGGTTTTGTCCTCGCAAGGAGGCCCCTCTTGCCCCATTCTCTTCAGGCTGTAAGAAATTTCAGGCAGTATTTTATTCAGCTCTCTTTGGTGGTGCAGACCAGTGCTTGTAGGAAGGATGACTACTAGGCTGTCATCCCTGGCCCTCCACAGCACAGGCTACCCTCCAGCCTCCTCCCAATTTCCTTGGTGGGCAGTGGGGTCTTGGGTCAGACGGAGCACTAGAACCACCTACCTTAGGAGAGAGCCTTCAGGGAAGTGCAGCTGCCCCCTTGGCTTTTGCCAGGCTCTCAGTACCCTGCTAGGATATAATTTTACTTATTTTTTGGTTTATAACTATATTTTTTATGTGTACAGTATTATATTTTGACTTCTGTATACATTACAGCAAGTTCACCATTAAATAGGTTTATTTTCCATCTCTTGCCATACAGTTGACTCCTTTTACTCACTTTTCCCTCCCCGCTTTAGTCTTCCCCTCCAATAACCATTACCTGTCTGATAACCGTTACCTGTTAATGTTTGTTTTTGAATGGTTCATTTTAAAATTTAAAAAAATATTCCACATGTGGTGAAATTGCATGCTATTTGTTTTCCTTTGAATGACATTTCACTTAGCATAATACCCTCAAGTCTATCCATGTTGTAGCAAATGGTAAGATTTCATCTTTTTTTTTTTTAAGGCTGAGAAATCACATGGCTTCCAAACCTCTAAGCATTCCCATAATGTGTGATGTGTCAGTAAGAAATTCCTTCATTTCTGATTTAAAGGTTTTGTTCTGTTCTCTGAATGTCCTATGTTCATGGATATGTGCCAGATAAACTAATAAAGGGTGATCAACACAGCACCTTTTATGTTTATGGGCTTAATAAACTACTAATGATAACAGTGCATGGAGTCCCTTGTGACTGTGTGGCAGGGTGAGGTAGGAGGAGTAATATCAAGACAATTATGTCTGGAACAAAGCAGAGTACAAAGTGCCCACAGCATATAGCCATAGAAGGGGCTGGCAGGATGACATCTATGTTATTCCAGATTCTCCAAAAAGTAAATGGTGAGAATTAAATGTGCAAGGACTTCATTAGGGAAAATATCTGTGTGCAAGGAAATAGGAAGGTACTTAGGAATGATGAGAGATGCCTCAGGTCATGAAGCAAATCTGACTTAGTAAAGAAGAGGAGAGAAGATGTCCAAGATTGCCTGCCATGAAGTCTAAGTTCATCAAAGTCATTGTGGAGTCGCTGAGCCAAAGTCAGCCAATGAAGAGTCTTGTCTCTCCCACGAGCGAGTCTGCCTTTGCATCCCCACTGCTCTCAGCTATTGACAGGGAGCAGCCTATGGGCGATGCAGCCTCAGATATAGATTTTAAAGCATAGCTTGGACCTTCAGTGAACTAATCTCTGCATTAGGAAGGTCTATAAGGCCACTAGAGCCACCAAACCCAGGACAGATGTAAGACTACACAAAAGTATTAGTGATTGGTAAGTACAGGGAACAGAGATAAAAAACAATGGTAGAACTGTCTCCTCTCCTTCCAGTTCGGTGAAATCCTGTCACTCCACCTTCTTTTGTTCTACCTTCAGTTTAAGCTATAAGTGGCAACAAGGAATTAGTGGACCCACGTGATGTGATTACCTCTGTGCCCTGCACTGATCTCATGAGAGAAATCATCTTGTTGACGGAATCTTGACTGAAACTATTCTTTTTCCTAATTTTTTATTATTTTAAATTATGAAAGAATGATAAACCCATTTATAGGAGACTTGGAAAATACAGAACAAAGTTACATATATTTCCACTATATATTACAATTATTTGTAATATAAGTAGATAATATAATATGTAATTTAAGTAGATAAATTAGGATTTTCAGTTGGAGTTTCAGTATCAGACTCTCAAAAAGAAGATAGATGGAAAAATAGAAGGATATAGTAGGCTTGAAAAGCACTATGAACCAATTCAACAGAGTTATGATTTATACAATTTTCACACAACAGCAGGATACAAATTCTATTCAAGTTCCCATAGACTATAAACTAGGAGCCACTGGAACATATCCAGGGACATAAAACAAGGTGCAAAAATTTCATGGTATAAAGGTATTGAAATCAGTCTGTCATATGTATATGACAGATATGTATATATATATATTTTTTTTTTTTCTGGTTGTTCAGTTGCTCAGTTGTGTCTGACTCTTTGTGACTCCATGGAGGGGTCTCCCTGTCCTTCACCATCTCCCAGAGCTTGCTCAAACTCATATGTCCATTGAGTCTGTGATGTCATCCAACCATCTGATCCTCTGTTGTCCCCTCTCTTACCCTCAGTCTTTTCCAGCATTAGAATCTTTTCCAATGAGTGGGCTCTTTGCCAACTTGGCCAAAGTAATGGAGCTTCAGCTTCAGCATCAGTTCTTCCAGTGAATACCCAGGACTGACTTCCTTTAGGATCGACCGGTTGGATCTCTTTGCAGTCCAAGGGACTCTTAAGAGTCTTCTCCAACACCATAGTTCAAAAGCATCAGTTCTTCAGTGCTCAGCTTTCCTTATGGCCCAGCTCTCACATCCATACATGACTACAGGAGAAACCATAGCTTTGACCAGACGAACCTTTGTTGGCAAAGTAATATCTTTGCTTTTTAATATGCTGTCTAGGTTTGTCATAGCTTTTCTTTCAAGGAGCAAGCATCTTTAATTTCATGGCTGCAGTCACCATCTGCAGTGATTTTGATATATATATATATATGTGTGTGTGTGTGTGTGTGTGTGCATATATATATATGTATTTTAAAAGAATTTATATAAGGATATACACACTGCTACATTTAAAATGGATAACCAACAAAAATCTATTGTCTAGCACATAGAATTCTGCTCAGTGTTATATGGCAGCCTCTAGTGGTTATGGGGGAGGAATGGATACATATATATGTATGGCTGAGTCCCTTTGTTGTTAATTGGCTATACTCCAATACAAAATAAAAAGTACAAAAAATAATGATAACATTTATTCTCATAAAAAATAAAGCTTTAATTGAATGTAACAAAAAAGTTACATTTTTCATTAAACTTTTTTTTAATGAGTCTCAAATTCTGTGATAGATTTTTGGTCAAGTTGTTTCCATTAAAAAGTACTGATTTTAAAAACTAATAACTTAAAACTGCCACACACAAAACATATGGTTCACAAAACATTCTCCTTTCCTTCTGAAGGTTTTATGATCCATTGTTATCATTAGCCAGTCTTTTACTATTAAACTTAAATGGCCAATTGAGACAAACAGTTCTGAGACTGTTCTTCCACCACTGATTAAGACTGGGGTGGCAGATTTGGGGGATAATATTCATTTAGCCTTCTGAGCTTTCTGGGCAGACTTGGTGACCTCACCAGCTCCATATGCCTTCTTGTCCACTGCTTTGATGACACCTACAGTGACAGTCTATCTCATGTCACACACAGCAAAACAGCCCAGGGGAGGATAGTCAGAGAAGCTCTTGACACACATGGGCTTGCCAGGAACCATATGAACAATGAGAGCATCACCAGATTTCAAGAATTTAGGGCCATCTTGCAGCTTTTTCCCAGAATGGCAATCAATCTTCTTCTTCAGCTAAGTAAACTTGCAAGCAATGTGAGCTGTGTGACAATCTAGCACAGGTACATATCCAGCACTGATCTGGCCTGGATGGTTCAAAATAATCACCAGAGCTGTGAACCAGCTGCTTCCATTGGTGGGTCATTTTTGCTTTCACCAGCCACACTGTCACAATGAACATCTTTGACAGACATATTCGTGACATTGAAGCCCACATTGTCCCCAGGAAGGGCCTCACTCAATACTTCATGGTGCATTTCTACAGATTTCACTTCAGTTGTTACACTGACTGCAAAATGTCAGGCTGGATGAAGCACAAGCTGGAATCAAGATTGCCAGGAGACATATCAGTCACCTCAGATATGCAGATGACATCACCCTTATGGCAGAAGGTGAAGAACCAAAGAGCCTCTTGAAAGTGAAAAAGGAGAGTAAAAAAGCTGGCTTAAAACTTAACATTCAAAAAACTAAGATTATGGCATCTGGTCCCATCATTTCACAGCAGATAGATGGGGAAACAATGGAATCAGTGACAGACTTTCTTTTCTTGGGCTCCAAAATCACTGCCGATGGTGACTGCAGCCATGAAACTAAAAGACGCTTGCTCCTTGAAAGAAAAGTTATGACAAACCTAGACTGCATATTAAAAAGCAGAGACATTACTTTGCCAACAATGGTTCATCTAGTCATAGCTATGGTTTTTCCAGTAGTCACGTATGGGTGTGAGAGTTGGACCATAAAGAAGGCTGAGCACTGAAGAATTGATGCTTTTGAACCATGGTGTCGGAGAAGACTCTTGAGAGTACCTTGGACTGCAAGGAGATCCAACCAATCCATCCCAAGGGAGATCAGTCCTGAATATTCATTGGAAGGACTGATGCTGAAGCTGAAACTCCAATACTTGGGCCACCTGATGCAAAGAGCCAACTCATTGGAAAAGATCCTGACACTGGAAAATACTGAGGGCAAGAGAAGGAGGTGACAGAGGATCAGATGTTTTGGATGACATTACCAACTTAATGGACATGAGTTTGAGCAAGCTCTGAGAGTTGGTGATGGACAGGGAGGCCTGGCACGCTGCAGTCCAGAGGACTGCAAAGAGTCAGACAGACACGACTGGGCGACTGAACTGAACTAACATGTCATCTCATTAATATCAATCCTTTCTTAGTTTGAAAAAAATCAAAATAAAATACTCTTCTATATATATTAACATTTATTATTTCTACCATTTTGAGAATTCAACAATGACTATCTCCAGGCTTGAGGCAACTCTGATCTTCACGAATCTGAGAAGCAGTTTCTGTCACTCTCTTGAATGGAGTTCACCTGCGTCTTGCAAATGGTCTTTATTATAAACATTTAGATTTTATCCTACTATATTTTCACATGTGATAGCTTTTTTCCTTCCAAGCATGTAATGGGGCTCAAGGATCCCACCAGCCCACTCTCAATAGATCTAACTTTTCCCCTGTATTGGCCTTTCTGATCTAGTTCTCTGAAACAGAGATAGATAATAAAGAAAATGTATTTTTCCTTTAATCTTTTCTTTGAATTTCAGGCCATTATGGGTCTTATTCTTTCCTGCACAAATTTTACTTATTATAGTCACTCAATAAATACACATAAATAATTTTTAAATAATAATTTATTAATCTGATCCATTCATTTAAAGGTAATGTCTGATGCCTCCAAGTTTACACCCACAAATGCTGTTGGATAGGACTGCAGAATCTGGAAAACATTCCTCTAGACTCTCCTGGTGTCGTGTCACAAGATGTCCTTACCAGAGCCAGAAGAGTGACTCCCAGAGTATGAATGAGGGGTGGCGAGGGACACACCTGAAGCTGACTGTGCAGTACCTGGGGAAGGAGAGAAAGAGCTGCAGTGAGGTCTGGAGGGATTTAGGGAACTCTCTTCAATGACTGCTCCCAACAGAAACTGACATTTTTTCCTTTTCATTCACTTGAACTGGAAATGGGGAAGGGAGAGGGAGAGACACCAAGCTTGTATCCAGTTCACAGCCAGTGACCCTCTGGTTATCTGGGGAAGGGGCTTACACGTGAAATGTGAATTTCCCAGTGTGCTTCACTCCTAGAGCTTGTGAATCTAGGGACTGGCAGGTGGGACCTCATAAGAAGCAACCTTATCTAGATTGGGCTATGTGAGTCGGGGCAATTTTTGTACTCTCCACTCTTTGTGATTCTGCAGCTGGGTATTGCTGCAGAAAGGAGAGATATGGAAGTAATCAAGTTTGGATTTTGTCCTGTGTAAGCTTGTAAACTCAAGCTTGCTTCCCTCGAGGCCCTTTTCTTGTTGTAGAGCTGAGGTACGAACTCTGGGTTCTATCCATGGAAGCCAAAGGTAGATACTATCTCAGGAAATAAAAACAAACCAGACAAGTCACACATTTGGATAACAGATGCTTTCAAAGATATACTTCCCTGCACCCACCAAAATTTCGGCAAAACCTGGAAGCCTCATGCACTGGGACAACAGTCACACCACTCTGGGCCACACCCTCATGTCAGTGGCTCCAGCTGTGAAACGTGGTCGGAGGAGCTACCCGGCCACAGTCCATAGGGTCTCCAAGAAGTTGGACAGGACTGAGTGACTGAGCATGCGTGCAAGAAGATGAGAACTAGCCCCACCCAGAGCAAGCCACTTAGTGTCTTCATTTATTAAGTAGGGACAATAATGCCTGTCCTGCTTACTTCTCTGGGCTGACTGTGAGGAAGAATAGGGTAGTGCCCACCAATGTCTTTATAGCTGCAAACATGTATGCCCTTGTGAGACACCCCAGATGTGGACAGAACCAGGAGGTTTCGGTGCCCTTTCTACCTTTTCCTTGGCCAGCATTGCTGAGCACGTATTCCAGCCTCTCCCGCAGGCGGTCATTGATGAATACAGATTCCTCCAGGCGCTGGCGCAGGTTTTGGATCTCAATAAGATTCTTTTCCAGCAGGTGGGCCCCTGTCGCATACCACCAAGACATGGGAGAGGTAGGAAATGGGGAAGGCAGATCCCTCATGGGACTTTCTGCAAGATCCCTGCCCATATCCATACTTCTATCAACTTCCTCTGCTCACCTCGGCACCCAGGAAGCACCAGGCAACTTTGTTTAAAGCAGTCCTAGGCTTTCAATCCCAAGACAGCCCTTTGCTAGGAACTCCATGAGGCCTCCTCCCAGGGAGAAGCTGAGTATATCTGAGGGAGATGGACACTGGGCTGGTGAACAAGGGTGAGAAACCACTAAAGTGCTCTAGGGAGGACTGCGTAACAATGAGAAAGTGTGTCCACCTCCTTTGGTAGAAATCCAGAGGGCCTCCCTCTCTACTTCAGACCTCTCTTATCCTATGATCCACGACTGAACAACTTTTAACATTCCCCCAGTAAAAGAAACTAAGGCAAATGCATATGAAATTAGATCAGGTTGTGAATAATGAGTGACCCTGAATGTTTTCCTTGGGTGAAGAGTGATAGGAAGAGCCTGGGGAGAAGTATCAGGACCTGAAGGAGGAATGAGAAAACACTTTCAAGGAAGGAAAAAGATGCACAAAGAGAAGGTGCATCTTTAAAAAGATCAAAAATAGGCTTCACCAGGACATCTTGCTTAGGGCCAGGCTTTTCTCTGAGAATTTCAAATGCTGTATTGTTATACTGTCTGCATATTGAAACCAAGCTGCTTCCAAGCAGTTCCTCCACATGGGTGCACCCCTAGCCACTGAGGCCTGGCTTGAAACCCGCTGACAAAGAATGAGAAGCAGGACTGGCTTATAATTGTAAACAAAGTGTGTGTGTCTCTCTCTGTAGGTGTGTATAGAAATAGTCTTCCATTCTGCAATAACTCTTGGTCTAAGAAGACTTACCTTCCCCTTGGAAGTCTGAACTTAGAATCCTAGAATAGTCTAAAAAAATCTAGACCTAAAAGGTTATAGCACAGAGAAAAGGGAACACACAAATGTGAGGGAACTCATCCTCCTTATAGAGTGCCTCAGAATGCCCCACCTTCCTTTATTCTCCTGCCCAGAGTGAGTCCCTAGGTAGTAGAAATGAGAGAGGCACATAGAAAGGCTCAGCATTGACCTGGGGCTTCATTCTCTGGCTGACCCATGGGATACTGCCCCTTCATTTTCTGACCCACTCCTGTGAGCCAGGGACTAACTGAGGAACAAAATACCCTCTGGCCAGGAAAGGAAAGTGTCGTTTCTGTCAATGGCTGTATTTCACCAACTGCTCCTTTGTTATTTTACCAGAGGGCTTGAAGTTGGGCCGGTCCAAAGAGGAGGAGGAAGATAGGTTCCCCAATGCATTCATCTTCTGAGGCTTCATCTCTTCCCATGGGTGACTGCTGCCGTGATGCCCAGGGTCTGGTGTCCCACTCTGCTCTGTGGTGCCACCCAAAGGAGAGAAGGGCTGAGCAGACACAGCTTCTGAGTGGTTGCTGGGCAATGAAGCTGAATCAGCAGGAGTGGCTTGGCTGACATCTGTCCAGAAAGGAATATGAGTGAGAAACAAAATGGGGAAGTCAGAAATGAAGTGTTTTAACAATAATTATACTAGGTTGAATAGTATCCTCCAAAAATACATGTCTACCTGGAACCTAAGACTATGACCTTATTTGAAAATAGAGTCGTTATACATTTAATTAGTTAAAAGGAGATGATACTGGATTAGGGTGTACCTTAAATCCAACATGACTGATGTCTATGTAAGAAGAGGAGAGGAGACAGAGATAGGAGAAACACAGGGGAGAAGACCAGGTGACAATGGGGTCAGAGATTGGAGTGATGCATCTTCAAGGCCAAGGATGCTCCCCACAACCATCAAGTCAGGAAGAGGCAAGAAAGAAGGGAGCATAGCTCTGCCGACACCTTGATTTCAGACTCCTGGTTTTCAGAACTGTGAGAGAACAAATTCTGTTGTTTTAAAACATCCAGTTTGTGACATTTTGTTACAACAGCCTGAGAAAACTGATACAGCAATCCATGGAATGAAGACTAAGGTGAATAACAGTGATCAGTCAATTGCTTGGTATCAGCTAAGAACTCATTTCCCAAGGACTATCAATTTTACCCCAAGGTTACTGGCACTCTTGGCCTATGATATCAAGAAGCAGTTGCTAGATATAATGTCTGAGGGTCACAGTGCACACAAAGGAAAAGAACAGGGGCCTCTCTCCTCATTCTCTCTAAGATCCTCAAATGCTGGAATGATCCCAGAGAGGTACTTTAGAAATGTCTTCTCCAACTATAGGAATCACTGCTAATCTTAGAAGTCATGAGAGTAAGGACTCTCAAATTGGTCTGTGAACGTGTGATCTTCTCACCCAACAGTCTATGCCCTTGCCAGCAAACAGCAGCTAATCCTTCCTGAGCTTGTTCTGTATTGGGACTGTTGGTAGAAGATGAGGAAGGGAAAATGGCCTTCACTTTTGGTTGATGAGCAGCAAACCTAGACAGAGTGGTCTACTCCCAGTGGCTCCCACTGCTCCTGCCTGAGTTGACTCTGGACGCCTTCTGAGGCTGAGAGGGTGTCTGAGGAAGGCAAGTGGTGATTTGCAATCCATCCAGAATGGCTCATGAGAATGTAAAAAGAATTCTCAAGTATAGCTCAGATTGTCTGGCTCCTGTCCAAAGAATGATTGGGGTACAATATTTTTGCATAGGGGATTATAGAACCAAAAAGAAATGGTATCTATCATACAGCTCAATGATGCTATGAGAACATTTATATCATGTTCTTTGCTGGTTCCCTTTAGACAAAAAACCCAGCTGGGTGACAGGGCAATAATTCAGAGAAAAGTTTGAGAGCCCTCTCCTTTCAAGGATTATTATCAAGGGCCACAGAACAGTCAGGTTTCTTCTCTGAGCTGGGTCAGAGTGAGGTCTTATTTCCCTCAACCAAGCCAAATTCCTTTAGGGAATTGCTTACTTAAATCAGTATCCTTCTCTGACTTACATAATATCAGATATAATTAACATTGCTGTGAAATTAAGAGTAAGGTAGACTATATTAAGCCCTTAGTTCAAGGCATAACTTTAAGTCGAAACTCAATCAAAATGTGATTCCCAACCTTTTTCCTTTATATCCCCTCCCCAGAAAATCAGCTTACTCTCAGCCAAGGGCATACAAGGTTTCTAGTCGATCAGCATCAGTGATCAGCATGTTCTTGTCCCATTCTTCCCTTGTCACACAACACGGGAAACATGTCCTACATTGTACGTGGAAAGCAGGAGAGACAAGCCTCCTGGGAGGGGAATTCAGTCTCACAGTGATGCTGCCACACACCATTTATGGCACGAGAAATTTTGGCCCCCAAAGAAGGAGCAGTGATAAACCATTGCCCCTCTGAAAAAAATGATGACTTCAGGTGGGAAAAAGAAGGGCTTAGTCTCCCTCAGAAAAGACAGAGATAATAGGAAAAGGGCTGATACTTTCTGAGAGTGCCACTCCAGCGGCCACATCTCAAATGTGGCCATTCTAACAAGTAGAGGCAGGCGCTGCAAGTAAGGAGAAGGTATGTTTGCCCTTTTCCTGCTGTCTCTCAGGGAAGTGTTGAGGTGGAACCACGTGCCTCTGGGCAACTAAGTTCGAGGATGTACAACAAACTCCCATTAGCCTCTTGGACAATGTCACATACACAACAAGGGCAGTCTATCCATTTATAGGGAGCCTCCCTGCTGGTTCAGTGGTAAAGAATCCACCTGCAATGCAGGAGATGTAAGATAGCCAGGTTCGATCCCTGGGTGGGGAAGATCCTCTGGAGAAGGAAATGGCAACCACACTCCCGTATTCCTGCCTAGGAAATCCCATGGACAGAGGAGCCTGGTGGGCTAGAATCCATGGGGTCACAAGAGATGGACATGACTTAGCAACTAAACCACAACAAAAATCATCCATTTATAAATTCATGGGTGAAAGTATACGTGTATAGAGTCTTGTCTTTGTGCTGGGCATAGGGGAAGGAAGGGTGGAATGGGGAAAACACTGGCTCCAGAAGCCTAGAGAAAGAGGTGTGCACAGGGGTGACCCCCTCCTGGCTTGGTCCGTGACTGCTCAGGCCACAGTGCAGTGGGCACTCCAAGCTTTAGAGTCAGCCAGGATCACAGTCAATGTTACTCCAAGCTGGACTGTCTTCAGTAAGTTCCCTGATCTCACTGAGCCTCAGTGTCCTTAGCTATGCTGTAAAATCAGGACACCACCACTAATTTAAAAGGATTGCTGTCCTGATTAAATGAGGCAGCATATATATATATATATATATATATATATATATATATATATAGTGATCAATAATATAAGCATAATAGATGCTCAGTAAATGTGAATTTCTGTCTTCCCTTGACTGCTATACTCAAGAGGAGACATGCTGCTTTGCTTCTCATGTAAAAGGAGAAACAGGAATAGTTCCAGGTCAAAATTCATTATGGCTTATTCATGCCTCATTAGAAAAGACCCTGATGCTGGGAAAGATTGAAGGTGGGAGGAGAAAGGGAAGACAGAGGATGAAATGGTTGGATGGTATCATCAATTCAATGGACATGAGTTTGAGCAAGTTTCAGGAGATGGTGAAGGAGAGGGAAGCCTGGTGTGCTACAGATCATGGGGTTGCAAAGAGTTGGACATGACTTAGTGACTGAACAACAAAAACAACAACATGCCTAAAATATTCAGGAAAAATAAAAACAAGCAGATATAGCCAGACACTAAGGATGGTTTCCTGGTCCCTGGTTGTTTACATCTGACTCTGTGTGCGTCAGATGCTTTCCTCAGGAGGGAAAATAAAGGGAATGCTGAGCAGGAGAAAAATGATGGGTTGATTTTAAACTTATTCTCTTCCTCCTACCCTTACCAAAGCTACCCAAAGGGCCCTCTTTGGGGAATTCTGGGGAGTGGCATGATGGTGATGGATTCAGTCAGTCCCAGTAACTGATGGTTTAGAGGATATTATAGCTGAATTATTAGAATGATGGGTGGGATCTGTAAATTCACAGATGATAGAGAATATTTAGTGGTGAATAAAAATAGGAAAAAGTAAAAAATATAAATGTAAAAATAAATAAATAATAGAAAAAAAGGGCTTCCCTGGAAGCTCAGACAGTGAAGAATCTGTCAGTAATGCAGGAGACCTGGGTTCAATTCCTGGGTTGGGAAGATCCCCTTGAGAAGGGAATGCCTACATACTCTAGTATTCTTGCCTGGAAAACCCCATGGACAGAGGAGCCTGGTGGGCTACAGTCCATGGGGTCCCAGAGTTGGACCCTACTGAATGACTAACACACACACAAAATAGAAACTGTGGCTATTTACCCAAAGGAGTTCAGGATCAGAGGTCCAATGTTAATGACATTCGTGTCTGTGGTCTGAAAAGTGACATGACTGTGTTGCAGGTATGAGGGAGCATTTGTCCCCTCCCTTTCCCAACTCATGACCCCTCCCCTCAAATCCAGCACCATGTATGTGCCTGAGGTGGGTCTGGTGGCTGATGAAGTGTGGCGGTAGGAATGGAAAAAAGCTATCTGACACCCCTGAAGCCTTTGCTTGGCACTGAATCCCTGACCTGTGCTCAATCAGGCATGTCACAGTAGATCTGCAGGGTATGGCTGCCAAGATGCCTCCTCTTAGCAAGCGCCCAGAAACTGGAGAATCTCTGGGTACTTACTGGCCACGTCCACTGCAGGGCGCGCTTTCTGCTCATTGAGCAGCAGGTGGGTGCTGCTAGGGGAGCAATGGGCCGTGGACTGGGCATGGCTGCGGGAGCAGGTCTGGGGCCAAGTCTGCGGCTGGGCATCCTGCTGGGTCTGCAGGACTTCCGTCTTCTTACTCCTCTTCTGACTCTCCCTTAAGATACTAGGAGGTAAGAAAGAAGAAAAGTGCAAGTCACCCAAATGTCACAGTTATACTGATCTGGGGGCCTCTTAGAGGAGAGGCCTCAGGAGTCAAGGAGATTGTTCCTTCAGAGAAGCCAAACAATCCATTTATATTTGGAGGTAGAGTTGGGAGGCAGGGAGAACAAGTGTCCTGTGCCTTGGCCAGAAACATCCTGAGAAAGAGAGAAGACCCATCAGGCTCTTTTAACACTTTGACAAGACACCTAGAGGCCCATACGAGTTCAACATACCCTGTGACATAATCCATTAAATAGTATTTGTGGTGGCCCATTTAAAACTGGTTCCTGAGGCAATGCTCCCTTCCAGGTGTCTTGTCGTTTCCAGACCTTCTTGGGCTTCCCTGGTGGCTCAAGTTGGAAAAAACCTGCCTGCGATGCGGGAGACCTGGGTTTGATTCCTTGGTTGGGGAGATCCCCTGGATGAAGAGAATGGCTACAACATTCTCCGTTGTTCTGGCCTGGAGAATTCCATGGACAGAGGAGCCTGGCGGGCTACAGTCCATGGGGTCACAAAGGGTTGGACAGAGTCAGACACAACTGAGTGACTTTACATTCCCTAGTCATACATAATATCAATCTATGTCCTATTTATAATATAAATCTTTTTTGTTTGAAAGAAATTTGTAGCCATTGAACATCTGCCAGCACTTGTTGGGCCACTGTTAAAGATTTCGGATATGATCTCACTCCAGTTTTTAACGATCTAGGGGAGACCAGAGGTGATCCCTGGGAGGATGGGAGACTCCTAAGACTGGAGAGTTAGACTAAATTACTACATTACTAAATGAGTGAATTAATATGAGCCTTGGAACCAGAAGAAGAATAAACTAAAAAAAAACAGGAAATGAGACCACCTTGTCACTAAGGACACACAGTGGTTTGATGGTATAATCAGCTGTTTGGTTTTCATGGGGTGAGAGAGCTCCTGCTCCACTGATCTTCTGGCCCTTACTCTGGATTCTTGACTAGATTTTATCTTTCATAGCCCCTGAAAATTTGGAGTTACCTGAGTTTCTTCAGCACCTGTTCTCTTTGATTCTTCTTACTTATACAGTCATCTGAAAACCAAATTCAGAAAAGGAGCAGTCATACTTTAAACAGCTCTCATTTACCAAATACAAGCACACACTGGGTTCTGTCTCTGGGGTCAGAGACACATAGCTGCTTGATGCTCAAGTACAGGCTTCTCTGAATTTTCCCGGGAGACACTGGGTTGAGTGTTTAGAGAACATGTCTGGCAAACTTTCCTGAACCCACCTCAGAGATCATCAGTCGCCTCTACTTGCTCTGCCCTGAGTCAGAGTAAAAAGTTGAAAATGTCTCATTTTCAATTTCCCAGAGATTATGGGGTACTTGTCCAGCTGGCCTCTCGATCACTCCAGCCAGAGCCTCCCAGTCCTGCCAGGGGGCGGGTTTCCAGTCCTGTGTCTGTGTGTCCCATCAGTTTTCATGCAGAGCCTGTCTCCACAGGGGTGACAGCCACCCTGTCCCACCTCTGCATCTGCCATCAGGAGCCTGCACAATGGCCTCAAACCAGCTCTTACTGTGTGCCCTCAGGTCTGTAGGCAATATTCTATGTAACTGGCTCCTGAAATAATATTCCGACAAAAGACGCTTATACATAGAGTGCCTAAACCATTCCCAGGGACTTCCCTGGCAGTCCAGTGGTTAAGACTTCACCTTCCAATGCAGGGGGTGCATGTTTGATCTGTGGTTAGGGAACTAAGATCCCACATGCTTCATGATCAAAAAACCAAAACATACAAAAAAAGCCCCCAGTATTCTAAACAAGTCCCAGATCAGTATGATTCTCTTACCATTCTTTTCAAGTGCACTGATTAATATTGTTTATTTGATCCTAAGGACAATCATGCAAGAGTTAGGGGCTTGTATTATTTGATCTAAATTTTTTTTAGGTGAGGAAACAGATATTAAAAGAAATATGAACATGTCCAGAACTAGTAGTGAACACATACAGGCTAGAGCAGAAGTCTTTAGAGTCCTAGTTTAGGACTCAATTCACAGCAACCAGCTGCCCCGTTCCCCCTCTCTTTCTAGTAATTAGTTTCAGATGGATGCTGCCACTCCCAGTGATGCCTCCTGCCGTAGGGGCCATACTCCACGAGACACTGAGTAGCTGGTTAGCATCGTGGCATCCCCAACCCTGTGTGCCTCTCCGTGGTTTCTCACCAGCCAGCCCTGACTCTGCCATGGCCCCAAGACGGTGATTACAGAACAGGACAGCAGACTGAAATGTCACTTGTGAATGAGTGTGGGTCTGGGAGTGTGAATGAGGGAGGGACTAAGGGCCCTCCTGAGCCCTGGGGCTGGCTTACCTGTGTTGAACTTCCTGGCGAGGCTCTCTGCCAGCTGGCTGCTCTTGGCCAGCTGCTCGCGGAAATGCTGTTCCATGTTATAGTCAATCTTCCTACTGCCGAGGAGCTCTTCAAAGGTCTTCACTGTGTTCTGAACATGTTGGATGAGAAGGGAAGAGACAGCCCTCCCAATCCTTATCTTTTCCCGCAGGTGGGTCAACTCTCGAGCCTGATCCTGGATCAAGGAATATTTCCTAAAGTGGAAAGTGGTAAGGGTAGAAAGGGGTGACTGAAAGATTATGGTGCTTCAGCAGAAGGTGCTTTGAGAATTTCACCAACAGAGTCCCCACGTGGAACGCTAACTGGTGTTTAGTGACTGGAATGTGGTAAAGGGAATGAAGGAAGGAAAATAAGAGTGTCTCTGGGTAAAAGATTCCTTCTAAGATCATCTTTCCTCCTGCTCCCATACTTCGAAAAATGGTTTTCTTTTCTAGTTCTAGTAAGCTACTACTAAATGCAAACCAAAACTATAATAAGGTATCACCTCACACTGGTCAGAGTGGCCCTCATGAAAAACATTCTACAAACAGTAAGCTATTACTAGGGGCTTCCCTGGTGGCTCAGACAGTAAAGATTCTGCCTGCAATGTGAGAGACCTGGGTTTGATCTCTGGGCTGGGATGATCCCCTGGAGAAGAGAACGGCTACCCACTCCAGTATTCTGGCCTGGAGAATTCCATGGACTATAAAGTCCATGGGGTCACAAAGAATCAGACATGACTGAGCAGCTTTGACTTTCACTAAGCTACTACTATACATCTGTGAGAATGGTGACCATACAGAACACCGACAATACTAAATGCTGGTGAGGATGTGAAGCACAGATGCTCTCATTTATAGCTGGTGAGAATGCAAAATGCTATTTATCGCCATCTTTGAAGACAGTTTGACAATTTCTTACAAAATTAAACATATTCCTACATATGACCCAGTAATTGCATCTCTCACTATTTACCCAAATTAGATGAAAATTTATGTTCACATCAAAATCTGCACACAACGTTTATAGCAGCTTTATTCATAATTGCGAAAACTTGGAAGCAACCAAGATGTTTCTCAGTAGGTGAACAGATAAATAAACTGTGGTACATCCAGAAAATGGAATATTTTTTGGTTCTTAAAAGAATGTGCAGTCAAGCTATTAAAAGACATGGCAGAATCTTAAATGCATATTACTAATTGGAAGAAGCCAGTCTGAAGAAGCTAGATAGCATATGATTATAACTATATGACATTCTGGAAAAGCCAAAACTGTAGTCACAGTAAAAAGACCAGTGATTGCCAGGGATTAGAAGGCAGAGAAGGATGAGTAGGTGGAGCATAGAGTACTTTTAGGGCAGTGAACACTCATTCTATGATACTGTAATGATAGATGCATGTCATTATACTTATGTCGAAACCCATAGAATGTACAAGACCAAGAATGAACCCGAACATAAACTATTGACTTTGGGTGATAATGATTTTCATTGACTTCAACAAATATCAACAAATACACCACTATGGTACAGAATGTTGATACAAGGGGAAGAGGCTATGCATGTGCAGGGACAAGGATAGGTACATGGGGACTCTTTAAACTTTCTGCTCAGTTTTGCTCTGAACTTCCTGTTCTAAAAACAAAGTCTATTTTTAGAAAAGAACGATTGTGAGAATATAAAAATTTTAAATGCATTTGACAAAGTGGGTGGAGGCTTTGTGAACTGAGAGCCCAACATTTTAATATTATTTCTGCCGAAGTCCACTGTGCAGTTGTGATCAAGCAACTATATCTTTGAGCCTTAGTGTTCTCAGTTCTAAAATAATTCTCAAGTTATTTTAGCTCTAACATTATTCTCTAGGTCAGTGAAATTTAAGTGTTACATATTAACAGATATTCAGTGGAGTATGAAGCAAAACCTGAACCACCTTCAAAGCTGATCCTCAACCACTAAGCAAGTTAGTGATGATTTAGGATTTCAGTAACTGATGCTCACAGGTAATTATATAATAGATTAATTCTATACTAACTGAATGTCTTTGAAAAGTTTTAGGAAAATGGCCATTAAAGACAGACTGACAAATCTATCGATCAGGCCATTATTTGGCAATTTTGTAAGCTTAGTTTTGAAACTGAGCTAAATCACACTGAAGTGCATATAGAAGTGGAAATATAAGATTGTAAAAATGTCATAAACTGATGGCACCGCAACAAAAAATAAGTTTGAAAAATTAAGCTTATACAAATCGCTATTCTAGAAACCAGGGATGTGAGCTTCTGAAGAGAATGGAGTAGAGATGGAGGAGCCTCTGTATAATTCCACCTCTTCAGCACTAACATGGGTCAACTTTTCACCATCAAAACATATGAGGTAACAGGAGATTCTTATGTGCTCCCATCAATGCAGAAGAGACACCACGCATGTGACTGGAAGAGTTCTGTGAAATCTCAAGTATCCATGAGATCATATATTTGGTGTATGTATGTATTGTTAGGCTTCGCTGGTGGCTCAGTGGTAAAGAAACCGCCTACCAGTGCAGGAGATGCAAGAGACTCAGGTTTGATACCTGGGTTGGGAGGATCCCCTGGAGAAGGAAATGGCAACCCACCCCAGTATTCTTGCCTGGGAAATCCCATGGACAGAAGAGCCTGGCAGGCTACAGTCCCTGGGGTCGCAGAGAGCCAGACACGACTTGGCGACTGAACTACAACAACATGCACTGTTAATCAGAATAAAGCCAAATTTCTCTGAATAATATAAAGTAATTATAATAAAAATACTATAGACTTTTCTCTAAAGAATTTCCAGGCTGGTCTTAAGAGAAAGCCCTACAGTTAAGGTACATAGCTTGAATACAGACCCTGAAAGCTGCTATAATAGTCTCTGAAACAAAGAGTCTCTTACTCGCTGTGGGACATAGAGGAGAATCCAGCTTTCTCAGGCTGAGTCTTCTGCTCATTCACTCCCCTCTCAGAAAGTCCCTTCTTTTCCAAGGGCTGATGCATCCCAGGCTTCAGTTGGAACATTTTTCTCACAAAGAAACTTCTTGCTGCCTCCTTCAAAAGGAAAGATAGAGAAGAAATGCCTCTGGGTGTCCACAATGACTAGCCTCTCCTCCATATCTACCTAGAGGAATCAAAACAAAATAATGGTTTAAAGAGGATGGATTATAAGAAGGGTCCCCCAGGAGCATAAAAATCACAAGAGCAGAAGCTACAAGGCAGTAAACAATGAAATCTACAATGTGCTCCCTTGAAGAGTTCTTTATCAGCCATGAGAACCACAGTGATCCACTGGGTTTGAGAAAAGCTGCAGCAAGTAGGGGCAGAGGAGGGTTCAGAGAAATTTTAGAATTAAAAACAAGCAAACAATGAAGTAAACACATGAAAACAAGTGGGCTTTAAACTGGGCTAGAGGACGAGTATTTTTTATTCTTACATTTGAGATTAAGTTCCTCAGAAGTGTCCCCTCAGAAACCAGAAAGCCTTTCTATCATCTCTAACTTCTGACAACTATGTAGGCAGAAACAAAGTTTGAAATGTCAGAGTTCAAATCTCAGTAACTGGGACTCAACAATAGCACCATGATAAGGACTCAGAGTGTCTGGTGGCAAACTGTAATCATAGAATGCAGAGGTAGCTACAAAACCCCCCAGGAAGCCTTGATGGCCTGCCACACTCATCACAAGGCTGTTTCTCTCTGGATATCTCTATCAATAAAGACCACTTCTCTCACCAGCCAGTTTTAATATCTGTGTATTCTTTTGCTGATACTACCAACCAATCAGGCTTGTCTCATAGCTCAGCTGGTAAAGAATCTGCCTGCAATGCAGGAGACCTTGGTTCAATTCCAGGGTTGGCAAATTCCACAAGCCGTGTGGTGTGGGCTAAATAAATAAATGAATATTAATAAAAAAGAAAACACCAAACAATAATATTTTCTCAACACCTTTTATTTTCTTGAAGATACTTTCAATGAAAACTATTCTTGTGGCTTTTCTTAAACGAGCTTAAGACTTCTGGTGATTCTTACCATTTCTCTTTGGGAACTCACTAGATTTTGCTTTTTAATATTTTTAATATTCTTCTAAGAGCATAGTAATCAATGCTGGCTAATAAATTTAGCATAATTTTTCATTAATCATAATCTTTTAATTCCATAATTATTAATATATCCCAAAGCAAAGAATGCTGGATTTCTTTCCCTTGAAGAAGGGATACATGTAGGGGGTTTCATTTAACAAAAAGTCAATTTTAACTTTCCAAACTACCACTCTCACCTGACTTCGCTATTTACAGATGATGGTTTTTGCTTTAAAAAAAAATCTGTATAAACATTATACTACTAATGTCTGTTTTCAATTGAATTCTGGATCTACAAGTTACTTTCCACTTTATCACAGCCCTTAAAATATTTTATCTCCTTTAATATGATTAATAGAGATTTTATGTTGGTGCTGATTTTAAAAATCTAACATATTTATTTATTCTTTCACTTAGGTCTTAATAGAGTTGCCTGGGCTGCAAAAAAGCCTACTGAAAATGGCCCTTGACAGAATCCAGTAAGATCTAGGCCATAGCAATTTGACTTGAGATGGTACAAACCAGGCTGGTACGGGTGTATGGTAATGTACAATGCGCTGCCTTTCATCAGGAATCACTAATATTCTAGCATCAACATTAGAGGGTATTCAATGTGCAAAGTAGATCAAAAGATAAGAAATTCTCATGGCCCTCACTTCAACAGTTTAATTTACTCATCAGAAGGAGAATCATAGCTATGAAACAGAAAGTGGTGTTAAAACTTTAACACCACAGACTAATACCACCTAGCATCTGGGTGACAGTGGTTCATATAAGCAACCTTGTTACTATTTTCTTTTTTGGGGTGGGGGGTACTTATCTACGTTTAAACTGATGTATAGTTGGCCACCTGATGCAAAGAGCAGACTCATTGGAAAAGACCTTGATGCTGGGGAAGACTGATGGCAAAAGGAGGTGTGTGTTAGTCACTCAGGTCATGTCTGACTCTTTGTGACCCTGTCAGGCTCCTCTGTCCATGGGATTCTCCAGGCAAGAATACTGGAGTAGGTTGCAATTTCCTTCTTCAGGGGATCTTCCCAACCCAGAGATCAAACCCGTGTCTCCTGCATTGCAGGCGCACGCTTTACCAACTGAGCTTGGAGGTGGCAAAGGACGAGATGGTCAGATAGCATCACCAACTCAAAGGACATGAATTTGAGCAAACTCCAATAGATAGTGGAGGGCAAAGGAGCCCAGTATGCTGCAGTCCATGGGGTCACAGAGTCAGATACCACTTAGAGACTGAAAAACAACATTATTATAGCTTTGAACAGTAATATTTATTTGATTTACTTACATATCAAACCCTATTCAATATTCTTCAATCCATGTCCTTCATTTCCATGTTTCCCTTGGGATCACTTAGTGAAAGTAAAAGTGTCCCACTCTTTGGGATCCCATGGACTGAAGCCCTCCAGGCTCTTGTGTCCATGGAATTCTCCAGGCAAGAATACTGGAGTGGGGCACCATTCCCCTTCTCCAGGGGCTCTTCCTGGCCCAGGGATTGAACGTGGGTCTCTTGCATTACAGGCAAATTATTTACTGTCTGAGCCACCAGGGAAACCTTTGGGATCACCTAACTTCTGTCCAAAAAACTACCTTCTGTATTTCCTCTAGTGAAGGTATGCTGCTTATCTGGAAAGGTCTTTATTTCACCTTCCTTTTGAAAGATATTTTGTCAGGGACTAAATTGCAGACTGAAGATTATAGTATTTTAGTTCTTTAATAATGAATATAATGTGAAATTTTTTTCTTTTGGACATTTCAATGATGTTTCTGTTTGCCTTTGATTTTCGGCAATTTCACAGCCATGTACCTAGATGTGGCTCTCATTTTTATCCTGTTTGGAGTTGGGAGAATTTCTTGTATATTTGGCTTACTAGCTCATCAGTTATTTTTTTCATTGACTGTTACATTTTATAAAATTTTTTCAATCCACATTCCATCTCTTACCATGTGGGACTTCGCCCATTATAACATGATCTACGTTCTTTTTTAAAAATTATTTTTAATTGAAGGATAATTGCTTTACTGTATTGGTTTGATTTCTGCCATACATCAACATGAATTAGCCATAGGTCTATATATGTCCCCTCCCTCTTGAACCTCCTTTCCACCTCCCACCCCTCTGGGTTGTTACAAAGACCCAGTTTGAGTTCTGAGTCACACGGCAAATTTCCATTGCCTACCTATTTTATGTTTTTCCAGTAGTCAAGTATGGATGTGACAGTTGGACTATAAAGAAAGCTGAGTGCTGAAGAATTGATGTTTTTGTACTGTGTATTTGGAGAAGACTCATGAGAGTCCCTTGGACTGCAAGGAGATCCAACCAGTCCATCCTAAAGGAGATCAGTCCTGAATATTCATTGGAAACTCCAATACTTTGGCCACCTGATGTGAAGAACTGACTCACTTGAAAAGACCCTGATGCTGGGAAAGACTGAAGGCAGGAGGAGAAGGGGACGACAGAGGATGAGATGGTTGGATGGCATCACTGACTCAATGGACATGTTTGAGTAAACTCCGGGAGTTGATGATGGACAAGGAGGCCTAGCTTGCTGCAGTCCATGGGGTTGCAAAGAGCCCGACACGACTGAGCGACTGAACTGAACTGAACTCCCCATCCCTGACCCCAAGAGATTACCCAAAGTGCTGTTACTGTTTTCCCCCTCTTTGGCATCTGCCCTCTACCCAGCTTCTCAGCCTCTTGTTCCTTGCCAAGAACTGGCAAGTGTCTTGAGGGGCAAAGGCAGAGAATTAGTTTCCTTCCAATGAGCCTCTTTCTAGAACTGGCTCTGTGTATGCTGACGGCATTGGTAGTTTTCCAAAGACTTCAAATAGAATTCCTTTAAACCAGATTTTATCTACTTGTTTTCAGGGTGTGTGCTGGTTTGCTACCGATACTCCATTCATAACTGAAAAAGGAAATCTGCAATTCCAGGTAAATTAAAATTTCCTACTTTGATTCCTTAAGAACAACAAAAAAGAAGGAGTCACTGATATATACTTGGATTTTTCTTATATTTGGGTAAGTCTGATTTGGCTCCTGCATTTCAGGTGGGTCAGGGCTTCCCTAGTGGCTCAATGGTAAAGAATCCCCCTGCCATGCAGGAGACTCAGGTTCAACCTCTGGGTTGGGAAGATCCCCTGCAAAAGGGAAATGGCAACCCACTCCAGTATTCTTGCCTGGGAAATCCCATGGACAGAGGAGTTAGTGAGCTATAGTGCCTGGGGTCGCAAAAGAGTCAGACATTACTTAGTGACTAAACAACAAGTCTGGTTGTATACTTCCTAGAACCATGTGCAAAAGATTTTTCTACCATGAGCTGAAAAATCATGTCTGCATAGAAGTCCAAGAATTTGATGAAGTTTGATACAGTTCCTTGCTGAGCTGTCTGCACTTCAGTTAGATCACTATCAAACCTTGCCAGTAACCAGTTTTCCAGATACTGGTCACTAATACGTGTGAGGAGAGGCCAACCAAACCATTAGACATCCTTAATTTAGTCCAGGGAATGTTGAAAGTCAACAGTGATATAGCTAGAAGCGGAAATAAAAGGCTTGATAATAATAACAAAAATAACAGCTTTCTTGGAGCTTTACTGTGTGGCCAGCGCTGACTGTTCCTCAGTACTTTACTATGTAATAATTTATTAAGTCCACATAACAACTCTGGAACATAGTGTAGGATTTTACCACCTTCTTGTTGCAAAGGAAAACACTGAGGCAGTAAAAGACCGAGCTAGCCTTTTAAGGGTCCCATCACTATGATGATGAGACCCAGCACTCAGACCCAGGCAGAGTCCTACTCCTTGGCCATCATGCTCAGTGGTAACTGAGAAGGCTTCACTAAGATTTGCATCTCTTCCTTCTTGTTCCACCTCCAAGATTTCAAAGAAGATTGAAAGGAAGGCTTATAAAACATTTAGAACTAATTAACAAAATAAGGAAGAGAAGAAAGTAAATTAAAAACCATTTAATCTACCCCAAAACAGACTCCATGGTTCCAGAGAGGATGTGATCATATCTCCCAACCAGAAGTGTTTATGGGCCTTGATTCTCCTGGTCTGAACAAGGGAGTTCCCTAGAGAGGCTCCTAGGAGAAAGGGTTAACCGTGTCTTTTATGTTCAAAGGGTAGAGGGGACAGCTGAGCACCTCTTCTTGACTTAGAGAAGAGGCAGTGCTCCTAAAGCGACAAGGAGGAGGGGGAATATCCCATAAAAAATGAGACAAATTCATGCTTTTCTAAGTTCATTAATGAAATAACCCTTTCATAATTAGCCATATCCATGTACCTTTATTGGGGCTTCTCTAGTGGCTCAGTGGTAAAGAATCCACCTGCCAATCTGGGAGAGACAAGAGAGGTAGTTTCCATTCCTGGGTCAGGATGATCCCTTGGTGAAGGAAATGGCAACCCACTCCAGTATTCTTGCCTTGAAAATTCTCTGGACAGAGGAGCCTGGCAGGCTGCAGACCAGAGTCACAGAGTCAGACACAACTGAGTGACTGAGCATGCACATGTACCTTTATCGCTGAAAACTTAATGCTTTCTTTACAGTGATTCACATTTTTTCTTATTCTACTTTTTTTCGTATTAGGTCATTTAACATGTCTTTGTTTATTTTCAAGGCCTTGTGTAATAGTCCAGCATCAAGGCCACCTGAGAGTTGTCTTTTTGTTGTTGTTCAGTTGCTGTCATGTCCAGCTCTTTGCAGCTCCATGGACTGCAGAATGCCAGGCTCCTCTGTCCTCCACTATCACCCAGAGTTTGCGCAAATTCATGCCCATTGAATTGGTCATCTCTTTTTCTTTTGATTATATGTCACTTTTTGCTTCACTGTGCCTCCAGTAACTTTTTAGTATGTGCCAGACAGTGTGTTTGACAGTTTAGAGACAAAAGTAAATATTTACTCTCCAGTATGAATATGCAAGAAGCAACAGTTAGAACCCTGTATGGAACAACTGATTGGTTCAAGATCGAGAAAGGTGTACGACAGGGTTGTCTGCTATCACCCTGTTTGTTTAACTTAGATGCTGAGCACATCATAAGAAATGCCAGGCTGGATGAGTTACAAGCTGGAATCAAGACAGGTGGGAGAAACATCAACAACCTCAGATATGTGGATGATACTGCTTTAATGGCAGAAAGTGAAGAGGAACTAAAGAGCCTCTTGTGAAGGCTCTTGAGGGTGAAGTAGGAGAGTGAAAGAGCTGGCTTAAGACTAAATATTAAAAAAAACTAAGATCATGGCATCTGGTCCCATTACTACATGGCAAATAGAAGGTGAAAGGGTGGAAGTAGTGACAGATTTTCTCTTCTTGGGCTTCAAAATCACTGCAGACAGTGACTGCAGCCATGAAATCAGAAGACAATTGCTTCTTGGCAGGAAAGCAGTGACAAACCCAGATGGTGAGTTGAAAAGCAGAGACATTATTCTGCCAACAAAGGTCCATATAGTCAAGGCTATGGTCTTCCCAGAGGTCACATACAGTTGTGAGAGCTGGACTGTAAAGGAGGCAGAACGCCAAAGAATTGACACCTTTGAACTGTTTGGTGCTGGAGAAGATTCCTGAGAGTCCCTTGGACAGTAAGGAGATCAAACCAGTCAATCTTAAGGGAGATCAACCTTGAATATTCACTGGAAGGACTGATGCTGAAGCTCCAGTATTTTGGTCATTTGATGCGAACAGATGACTCACTGGAAAAGTCCTTGATGCTGGGAAAGATTGGGGGCAGGGTGAGAAGAGAGCATCAGAGGATGAGATGGCTGGATGGCATCACCGATGCAATGAACATGAACTTGGGCAAACTCTGGGAAATGGTGAGGGACAGGGAAGCCTGGCATGCTGCCTTCCATGGGGTCACAAAGAGTTGGACACAACTGGGTGACTGAACAACAATAATGAACATGCCAAGAAATAGAGGAAAACACAGAAAGGGTAAGACTAGAGATCTCTTCAAGAAAACTGGAAATATCAAAGGAATATTTCATCCAAAGATGGGCATAATAAAGGACATAAACAGTAAAGACCTAATAAAAGCAGAAGAGATCAAGACAAGATGGAAAGAATACACAGAAGAACTGTACAAAAAAGATCTTAATGACTCAGATAACCATGATGGTGTAGTCTCTCACTCAGAGCCAGACATTCTGGAGTGTGAAGTCAAGCAGGACTTAGGAAGCACTCTGCCAATAAAGCTAGTGGAGATGATGGAATTCCAGCAGAGCTATTTAAAATCCTAAAAGATGATGCTATTAAAGTGCTGCACTCATGTCAATGAATTTGAAAAACCCAGCAGTGGCTGCAGGACTGGAAAAGGTCAATCTTCATCCCAATTCCCAAGAAGGGCAGTACTAAAGCATGTTCAAACCACCAGACAATTGCACTCATCTCCTATGCTAGTACGGTTATGCTCAAAATCCTTCAAGCTAGGCTTCAGCACTATGTGAACTGAAAACTTTCAGATGTTCAAGCTGAGTTTAGAAAAGGCAGAGGAACCAGAGATCAAATTGCCAACATTTGCTAGATCGTAGAGAAAGCAAAGGAATTCCAGAAAAACATCTACCTCTGTTTTATTGACTACATTAAAGCCTTTGACTGGGAGGATCATAACAAACTATGGAAAACTCGTAAAGAAATGGAAATACCTGACCATCTTACCTGTCTACTGAGAAACCTGTATGCAGGTCAAAATATAACAGTTAGAACTCTGTATGAAACAACTGATTGGTTCAGGATTGAAAAAGGAGTACGACAAGCCTGTTTATTATCACCCTGTTTATTTAACTTATGCACAGAGCACACCATGCAAAATGCTGAGCTAGATGAGTCACAAGCTGGAATCAAGATCACTGGGAGAAATATCTACAACATCAGATATGTGGATGATATCATTCTAATGGCAGAAAGCGAAAAGGAATTAAAGGGCCTCCTGATGAGGGTGAGGGAGGAGAGTGAAAAAGCTGGCTTAAAACTCAGGAATAAAAAATTAAGATCATGACATCTGGTCCCCTCACTTCATGGTAAAGACAAGGGGAAAAGGTGGAAGCAGTGACAGATTTCCTATTCTTGGGCTCTAAGATCACTGCAGAGGGTGACTATAGCCATGAAATTAGAAGATGATTGTTTCTTGGCAGGAAAGCTATGACAAACCTAGACAGTGTAAAGCAGGTGAACTTTAAAAGTAGATGTTTCTTTTGGATCCTTGGAATCTATCCAAAGCCAAGGGGGAGAAGTTCAAGTGCTGCCCATCCGGGGAGGAAGCTGCTGCTGCTGCTGCTGCTGCTAAGTCGCTTCAGTCGTGTCCGACTCTGTGCGACCCCATAGACGGCAGCCCACCAGGCTCCCCTGTCCCTGGGATTCTCCAGGCAAGAACACTGGAGTGGGTTGCCATTTCCTTCTCCAATGCATGAAGGTGAAAGGTGAAAGTGAAGTCGCTCAGTCGTGTCCGACTCTTCACGACCCCATGGACTGCAGCCTGCCAGGCTCCTCCGTCCACGGGATTTTCCAGGCAACAGTACTGGGGTCGGGTGCCATCACCTTCTCAGCTGGGAGGAAGAGGGGCTGCTTACTCACTGGTGGCCGGGCCCAGGTTGTCTGCTTTGGCTCTAGCTGCTGACAGGGACTCCACTCACCTTCACCAGCGCCAGAAGATCCTGGTCCCTGCAGACGCCGATTTCATATTCACGGTGCTTTTAGATGAGGAAATCACCAAGGATTTCTTTTCCCTTAACGTATTTTCACCCCTCCCTCCGTCTCAAGATCGTTTTGGGATCCTGACTGGACATGACTTTAAAGGAGAGGCCACCCTTCTCCTACCGGTCTCTTCCTGCCCGTACGTTACTGCCCGTGGGGTCAGAACGAGGCGGGCAGCCGCTGCTGGAGAACCGCAAAGTAGCCGCGTGCGCCCGCGCGCACCTGCGCCTCGAAAGCTCCAGGCAATTTGACTCCACGGGGCCGCAAGCTTCTCGCGAGGTGTGGGACCTCAGATGCTGCAAGAGCGGCTGCGCTGATGCTGCCCAGCAGTCGAGGACCGGCCTGCAAGAGGCAGATTTTGAACCACGGAACCAGAAAAGCTTCAACCGTGGCCCAAACCTAGGACACTGAGGCTAAAGTTCTCAAATCCTCAGCGGAGTGAGGGTCACAAGTTGAATGAATCTCTAACGCCTTGTATCAGGAGTCAAGGGCCGAAATCAGACCAAGAAAAAGCTTGTGTGCATCAAAGTATGCAGTTAAGCAATGAGGAAAAACGATTTCTTAACGGATAAGGTTGTTCATTGTGAAAGAGAGACCGGCATCAGGTTTGTTCATGTGAGCAGGCTGTCAAGGCAGTCCGAACTGGGGATGGAAAAGAATTTTCAGACAGAGCATTTCAGTGGAGAGTGTTTATTAAACACTGCGAGCAGAGGGTCAACCTCCTGACAGACCAGGGAAAGTCCACATTTTTCGTGGGTTAGTAGCCAAGACAAAGGAAATTCCTGCTGTAAGGCTGGCAGTAGGTGATTTGTTATAAGCACATCATATGTACACATGGTATGCACTGGGGTGGGCATTTTTGCCTAATTTCGGGTCTGGTAGAAGACCTGTGAGGATCAAGGGGCGCTTTTGGCAATGGTGACACCTCAGTCAGTTCCAGAGGTGATGTTTCTACCTTGTTTCTGGACTTGGTGTCTGTGGCCTTGCGATAGGGCTCCACACATATGAAGTACAGAGTTGCCCTCAACTAACGTAAAAGAACTGCAGGTGCAGCAGGTTGTTGGGGAAAGGTCCAGAATCCAGTTCAGGGCCTTGGAGCTGGGCTTGAAAGCCTTTTCCATCCAAGCTGTCTCCATTGCTGCGTTCACCCGAGTCCTTTTGAATGGTGGACATGCCTGGTTTCAGTGAGTGGCCCCTTCTCATCCCAGGCATGTGCCCTCCCACTGCCTCTCGGCCTCGGCCCCCTTGCCCACTCCCCTGGCCCCAGCTACATTCTCTTCACATGTGCCCTCCTCGCTAAGGTGCATCACCAGGCCAGTTCTGAGGTAAGGCAATTCACTCAGGACTCAGCAGACCAGGCGGGCCTTGAGGGTGCTGATGTGTCACCTGCGGGCGCCATTTAGGGAGGAAGCAGGGAGGGAACAGCCTTAGGAAAGAATTTCTGGAAATGACGGATGACCCCTCTGGAAGGCCCAAAACTTCCTGGGAAAAAGGGAAATGGTGACTCTAGTCAGAAGCAAGAAGGGCTGCTTCCCTGCAGTCCCTGATGGTCTAGCGGCTAGGATTAGGCGCTTTCACCACCGTGACCCAGGGTTTGATTCCCAGTCAAGGAAGGAAGCTCTGTTTTACTACTAGGTTTGGCATTTTCTAATTACTATGGTTCATTTTTCCCCTGACTGGAGGAGACATGGGCTTAACTATTCATGAAGTATACATTCCAGAAAGTGGAACCGCTAGGTGAAATGTAGTGTGAATTTTAAAACTCCCGTTTTCACCAATTACATGCTCCAAACTGTATGAGACTAAATTTTCTCCCCCATATTTAAAATTAACACTAGAAATTATCAGTCTTTTAGATATGATTTTGAACTTTATTTACCATCAGTCTATTCACAATTTCCCCCATAGACTTTTAAGTCTGCAAGAGATAAACTAAAAGAACTGTCTAATATTTCAGCAAACTTGAATTCAAGACTCTTTCTCTGTTCTCTTCTGTTTAGGTGCCCTCCCTTTTCTTGGGGGTAAGATAAGTTGCAGTAAAAAAAAAATGTAAGCAGCATCAACAAATGTAGCATGTTGTCAGCTCCCCGAATCCATAATCCCACAAAATGTCACACTAGAGGGATCAGATGACAAGAGTTCGTTCACTTCAGTTGCTCAGTCGTCTCTGATTTTTTGCAACCCCATGGACTGAGACACGCCAGACCTCCCTGTCCATCATGAGCTCCCAGAGTTTACCCAAACTCATGTCCATTGAGTCAGTGATGCCATCCAACCATCTCATCCTGTCATCCCCTTCTCTGAAGTCCAGAGGAGCTTAGGGTGCTACAGTCCATGGGGTGGCAAGAGTCGGACATGACTTAGCAACTAAACCACCAGCACTACCAAGAAAACTCCCTAAATGAGAAAAATTCTTCCAAATTTTCAATGAAGACAAATTTTTATTGAGGTATAATAGACATACAACATTATATTAGTTTCAGGTGTCCAACATAATGACTCAATACTTGCATATGTTGCATTATGATCACTGCAATGTCTAGTTAACATTAATCACATAATTTTTTTCTTGTGATGAAAGCTTTTAAAATTTACTCTCTTAGCAACTTTCAAATATGCAATACAGTACAATTAACTATAGTTGCCATGAAAATGAAATTTGCTCAGTCATGTCCAACTCTTTGCAAGCCAGGCCAGAATTCTCCAGGCCAGAATGCTGGAGTGGGTAGCCTTTCCCTTCTCCAGGGGATCTTCCAGAACCCAGATCTCCTGAATTGCAGGCAGATTCTTTACTAGCTGAGCCACAAGGACAGCCCAAGAATACTGGAGTGGGTAGCCTATCCCTTCTCCAGTGGATCTTCCCAACCCAGGAATTGAACTGGGGTCTCCTGCATTCCAGGCAGATTCTTTACCAACTGAGTTATGAGGGAAGCCTCATAGTTGCCATACTGTACATTATATCACTATGACGTGTTTTATAATTGGAAGTCTGTGCCTTTTGACCTCCTTCACCCATTTTGTTCACCCCCCAATACCTACCCCTGGTGACCACCAATCTCTTTAACTATAAGGCCCCCTTTTTTTCTTTTAAGATTTTATATAAAAACCCAAACAAACTTTTTGGCCAACCCAATACATAGAAGTGAGATCACATGGTATTTTTCTTTCTCCATCCGAGTTATTTCACTTAGCATAATGCCCACAAGGTCCATCCATGTTGTTGCAAATGGCAAGGTTTCATATCTTTTTGTGGCTGAATAATATTCCTCTGTGTATGTGTGTATGTTGAATTTTCTTTGTCCATTAATTTGTTGATGGACAGTTATGTTGTTTCCACATCCTAGCTATTATAAATAATGCTGCAGTGAACATGGGAATGCATGTAGTTTTTTGAGTTAGTATTTTCAGATTTTTCACTTGTTTCATAAACAATATAGACATCATTGCCTTATAGTCTCTATGATAACTCCAATATCTCTAATATTTCAAGAGTTAGTTTCCATTGCCTGATGTGTCTGCTGGTTCTCATGCATGGATCTAGTTTCTTTGTGTTCATTATCTTTGAATATGTACTACATGTTGTATCACAAAAAGAAGTTTGGGAATAATTTGAGACTTACAATGAAGAATTTCCTGCTAGGTACCTGGGAGCACTCCCAGCCTAGAACAACCTTAAACCAAGTAAAGAGTGTGAAGGATTCTCTAAAGTTAATTGTATTACACAGGGGATGTTTCATTTCTAGTTTACCTTCATCCTAAGATTAAAGCTATTTGGGGTCCCAGGTTTTTATAGGAATGCTCTTCTGGTAGACCTCCCCACAACTTGTGCAGAGCCTGATCTTTTTTTGCTCCATTAGCCACAGGAGGCTGTCACACTAAATTTTTGGGATCAGGAAATACCCTTAACAACAACAACAAAAAACCCCATGTGGTTTCTATGCTTGTTTATGGGATTCCCAGGTCACTCAGTGGTAAGGAATGTGCCTGTCAAAGCAGGAGATGCAGGAGACATGGGTTCAATCCCTCTGGGTCAGGAAGACCCCCTAAAGGAGGAAATGGCAACCTACTCTGGTATTTTTATCTGGGAAATCCCATGGACAGAGGAGCCTGTTGGGCTATAGTCCAGGGGGTCGCAGAGATGAATACAACTGAGCACACACACACACACACACACACACACACACACACGCATGTTTGTTTATATCTCTGGGTTCTAGTTTTTCCTTTACTTTAAACCTGGTAATTCTTTATTGTCTAATCATCACCTTAATGTATTTAAGAATACACTTTCTATATTTTATCCAATACTTATTTGTTGTCAGAAGGAAATTTCATTTAAATACCCTAGTCACTATTACCAGAAATGTAGCATCAACTTTAAAAAAATACTAAATGCTTCAAAAAATAAGGTCATATTTTACTGCTATGGCTCTGATTTAAACTTAAGTTGCTGATACTACAAAATGGAGTAAAAATCACAGTTCCACGATTGTAAGAAATATCAGACCACTACAGATACAGATTTTATTACGGAAAATTGCTACAGAATTTTCTTCCCTCTCTTTTTCTTAACTCATGCCAGCTACCAGTCTATTCTGGGCCATGCAATTAAAGGCTCTAATCTCAAAATCGAACTTTTTTTTTTTTTCTTTGGGTCCCTCAAATGGCAATACTGGACATGTTCAGACTTTACTTGGGAAAGAGTCACATCATTTAAAATTAAACTTTTCATTTTTTATTGTGTAGTTAGAGTGTAGTAGACAGATACACAGGTGTATGTTGGCTAAAAATTGAGATAAGTTTTCAAAAGTGAGATCAAGAATGCCACCATAGAACCTTCAGTGTCAGCTTTCCCTGTCTGAACAAGACAGCATAGCCTAGCTCTACTCACGACTGAGAGCACACTTTGGGGCATTTTTCCAGTGTCCTTGAAGCTTTGAACTACCTGCCAGAGGACAGCTCATGTAGAATGAATGAACAAATGGTGCCTTCAAGTGACAAAAGTAAAAGTTTAAATGAACAGAAGCTGAGTAGGCAGAGGAAAGTGGTTTTGTTGTCAAGGGCTTCTAAAGCGCAAGAGTAAAGCATTTACTTAGGATTTCAAGGACGAGATAGAGAAATTCTTCAGCCATTTATACTTGAGGTGCTTTTGGTGGTCGTGACCCTACAGGGATAATTCTGGGATCCTTTCCAACCAAAAGGCTATCTTAGGACCCAAGAAACCTAATCTCTGGCATTTCTACCTATCATAAAGCCTATTCAGTAAGTTGTACATTATTTAACATTGCATCTGGAAATGATTATTACCATTGTTTCCTATTTGGATTATTATCTCATTTCCTGTTTCAAAATATCTAGAAAGCATGGCTTAGAACTACATTCTCAATTTTTAGGTGAAAAGTAGTCTTTGAAGACATCAAACACAATAAAATACTCCCTTAAATGACAGTGAAGTATATGGATTGGGAACCAGGAAAGGAAGAGTGTCCTCTTAGGAGGTAGCAAAATTGATAGAGGAGTTGAAATTATGCCACCTACCCATCATGTCCTACGAAGGAAGGAAGGTCTTGCTTTATCTAACCAGTAGATGGAGCTACCAAGATGAAAAATAAATTTTGGTCTGGTTCAATTCTTTTCTGACCCAGGTGCTCCTGAAAATTTGAAAACATTTCACTCTTTTTTCTTTGTGTTTCAATGTGGATAGTTTCTTTTGATTTGTCATTAAGTCCATTTTTAAGTCAAAATCTTTCAATATTGGCAGCTTCATATGGCTCAACATAATACATTAACCTAATGAAATAAGTTCAGATTTGCTTATACACTGCTTAATATATATATATATATATATATACATATACATATATATATTTAAAACTTTTACAGTTTACTTTCATTGACACAGTGTAAAAGTATCCTTTTTCTTTCATTCTTTCCAACTTGATATCATCAATAATTCTTACAAACATGAAGAGGAGATTGTGGGAACTCCTAATTCAGAGCTGGTCTGTCAGAAGCACAGGTGAAGTGGGGGGCAGTCTTGCGGGACCAGAGGAGCCCTGACCATGTGGGGTCTACACTTTGAGTAGTCAGTGTTAGAACTGCTTATTGCGGGTTGGGGGGTGGATTCATACATCTGGTATCAGAAGTGTTGTGAGTAGCGGAAATAATTTTTTTCTTTTAGAAAGCATGTATGAAGGAAAAGCACCCTTAAACTCACTTACCTTAGGGAAGAAGGAGAGTGCCACAAATCTGATGCTGGAAATGGCCTTTCCCTCGTGTGAGTTTTCTAAACTGAACGAACTGCCATCTATTTGAGCTAGGATAACATATTCCTAACCAAAGCAGGGAGAATAATGATATGATCCCAGGAAGTCCTTGCACTCCTAGACCTCTAACCTTATCTATTTCATTTGGTTTCATAGTTCATAGTTCTTGAAACTGTTGAGACAGAACTGAAGACTGAGCCGTGTTTGGGGCAGTGAGGTCTCTATGGTCAAAAGAACTAAGGCTTGGATCTAGGTGTGAGATCTAGTAGATTGAGTGTAAAGGGGAAGAATATGGCTGTAACTAAGAACCACCTCAATCCTCCCTGAGTTAGTGTTTGTCATCCTCTTACTTAAACTGCTCCTAAGAAATTTTTACAAATGTAAATTCTCCTAATGCCTCTTGTGAGCATCATGACAGACACTGATCATTAAATATTAGAGACTACTTTCTGCCTTAGTTAAAATGATTGCTCTTTTTTTACATGAATTCAAACTTACATCCTCGAATTTTGGAAATTATAGATGCTTACTAGAAAAAAAGTATTTCATCCTTCCAGGTTATGGATCTCTTTCATTCCTCTTCTGTAACAACACTTATTCCCCCATTTTTTCCTGGACAGTGAAACACATTCACTCACTTTTCAAAGCAGCAGCTGTTTTACTAGAAAGCAGGATTTGTAAGGGATTGAAGAAGGTACTGTTATAATCTACTGATGAGAATGTAGAGGAAATCAAACTGCCTGATTTTGAATCCTGCCTCTACTTTTTATAACCTTGGTCAAGTTACCAAATTCCTGGCTAGTTTTGTTTGTAAAATGGAGATAACAGTGTGTCTACTCATAGTTTACAGTGAGGATTAAACGAGAAAAATATATTAAGCATGTTTTCCTGGCATATAATAAGCACTCTACAGTTACATGCAACAATGATGATAACAGACAACCTAACAATCTTGCCAAAGTTCTGGGGGAAATGTACATTTTCTTTGGCAGAGCAATGCCGATTCTAGGAATGCACCTATGGAAATAACAAGTTGACTATTTAAAGATAAGATTATTTTTTGCAGTGCTGGTCATAACAGTAAAACATTAGAAATAAACTTCATGAAGAGACGTTAGTGAAATAAAAGTATGGTACAGCTACACAATGGAAAACTTTGGAGACAAAATAGTGCAATAGTTTGGAATATAGACTTTGAGAGTAAACTGGAGTGAGCTGAGGCTTCTCCCATCTCTCCCAGAACATCTTGAGTTATTCCTAGACCTTTCTTTCTTGCTTTTCATTCTATCAGTCAGCTATAGCTCCATAATGATTTTAAAATCTCAGTGGCATAAAACAGTAAACATTTATTTCTCACTAGAAGTTTGCAGGGCAGATGGAGCAGCTCTACCTCAGGGCTAGGACAGCTCCGCCTGACAACAGAGCTAGTTAGCCAGAAAACGTTCTTATCATGACAATCACAGAAGTACAAGAAGATG
Source organism: Antilocapra americana (assembly GCA_007570785.1). Taxonomy (NCBI): domain Eukaryota; kingdom Metazoa; phylum Chordata; class Mammalia; order Artiodactyla; family Antilocapridae; genus Antilocapra; species Antilocapra americana. Next base: position 128,841 of record ML660783.1, read on the forward strand.
AGAGATAATATGTGAAGCTTCCTGAAGTCTAGGTTCAGAGTGAACACAAGTCTGTTTTCATCCACATTTCATTGCTCCCTGGAAATCACATGGATGAGCCAAAGCCAAGGGTCAGAGAAATACCCACAGCCTCTCATGAAGCTGTAGAGATGGGGCAGGTTCGGGGAGTGATAAGAAATTGGAGCCAGTAATTTAATCTACAACATTATTTGTCATCATTTTAAACTGTCTGTCGGTAAGACTGCTACCCAAGTCTCTCTTTGCATTCGCTGAATTCATCCTTGTTTCTGTTTACTTTCATAATAGAATACCTAAAAACTTCTTTGTATCTTTGCAACGCTGACTCAGCAGCTCACTTTGGTGGCATAAGAGCTTCCCATCTGGACTCTGAAACTCCCTCCTGAGGGATATCTCCACCCATATATATGAGTTATTTTTCTTCTCTATAGTACTTACATTAAACATTGACGTTCCTTGGATTCAGCCAAGATAAATACCCCAAATTCATATTGTCTTTTAGGGGATGGCTTTTTAAAAAACCAAAATAGGATATTAATCCTGCATGTTTTTCCAGAGGTACAGAGGCTGGTTTGCACAGATGAGTAACTCTTCACATGCCTCATCGACACTGAGGTAGATAATCTGGATTCAAATGATCGGGTTTTGAAGGCATTAGCCAGGCTTTGAGCCAATTTTTTAATGGAGATTTGTCATAGTCTAGCCCCAAAAAACAGAATTGGTGGAGGGAGAATATAATATAATCAGAAGAGAATGTCAAAACTTTAGCCCTTCCCTTGAATTCTGTAAATTCCATAAACCCAAAATCCAGAGTTTTAAACTGGGGGAGATGAGCCTAGAAGTATGAAAATGAGATCACGCTTCAAGAATTAGGGATGCATTTCCCAGAAAAGGAGCATGATGAAGAGCAGTTTCCTTCCCCTTTTTTAATCTTGACTCCAGAGCCCCAAACAGAAACTCTTCAATGTCTTGTGTGTTACAGATTTCACTGCTCCTGTCAGATGGGAGATGTGGCTCATGATAGCTCTGATCCTTGGGGGTAAGTTGGGCTTAGAAGGGGGGTAACTAGGAGGGTATAGGCTCTGGCTGTGGGGACTCAGGACTTTTTGTCTTCCTTTGGTATCCTAGGCTAGAACTCATGAGTATGGAGACAACTGTTTCTGTGCGTCCATGGTTTACTCATGTTTATTGTATCAAAAAACTGGGGAGGGAAACTCGGAGGTAACAATAAGCCTGGAAGCAGAGTGTCAAAATAAAGCCCCACCAATAACCATCTGTAGGCTGTTCATTATCACAGTACCCGATTTTGGAAAAGTGGGTAAAGAGAAACTCGAGAGACCTAAGTTGGTTCCTCAGAGTCCACATTAATTCTGTCTCCTCAATTCTCCCTTTCTTGTCATCTCCCACTGACCAACTGATGTCTCTGTTGGTCAGAGACTCCCACTTATGTCTCTGTTCTTTGTCTCTTACAGTTCCAGTTGCTGAGCAAGTGGGTGAGTAACTCAACTTCCTTTCCTCTGTTACAGAATGGGTCCTGTTATTCTAAAGAAAGTTGAGGGAGAGGACAGAAAGGAGAAAGATTTATAAATGATGTAAAATTCCCTATATTCAGAGTATGATTGTGACCAAATCCTTGTTTTTAAAGTTTCACTGTAAAATTTTCCAAATGCACCCTGATCTCTTGATTAAATGCCTAAAAACTGTGTATATAACATGAAGAAAGGACCAAGATTGCAAAATCACAGATATAGCTCTGCTGTGTTTTCCAATACCCCCCACACCATTCCCCTTTAGACGAAAACTATTTATATTTTCTTCTCCTCAGAGAGAAGGTACTGAACGTTTCAAAGTGTAGAGTTTGAACCTAGATTTCCAACACAGATGTTAATTAAAGTCTGAGGTTAACCTTCAGAGACAGAACAGTACAGAAGATAGGAGAATCAGCTCCAGTCAGTTTGCCCTTTAGTTTAAAATCATGCTTCATGCTTACCAACGAGACCTAAATTAGTCGATTATTTCTCAGGCACCCCAAATCTCCAATAGCCAGATGCAGATTTAATAACATGAATAGAACTCTCTGCCGCAGGATCTGGATGCTCTTAATGGTTACCTTTTGTAGTTTTCTACTTCCCTATTTTCAATCTGAGTATTGATACTGTATGTTTTTTTTTCCATTGTGCTAGCCACATCTTGCCAGTTGCTCAGACCTCCCTTTTATTCCACTTAATCTTCTTCTTTTCTTTTAATCCCCAAGCAGACCCCACAAAGGCAGTGATCACCTTGAAGCCTCCATGGGTCAGTGTATTCCAAGAAGAAGATGTAACCTTATTGTGTGAGGGACCCCATCTGCCTGGGGACACCTCTACACAGTGGTTTCTCAACGGCACAGCCATTAAGACCTCGACCCCCAGATACAGTATTAATGGTGCTAAATTCAATGACAGTGGAGAATACAAGTGCCAGACAGGTCTCTCAATGCCAAGTGACCCTGTACAGCTAGAAATCCACAGTGGTAAGTATGGCATGGAATATGAGGGCTCGAAATCACAAGGTCTTCATTGGTGTTTTCTCTTTCCTGGATGCCGTGTGTGTGTGTGTGTGTGTGTGTGTGTACTGATTTATCTGAGTATGTGTCTCAGGTCTATGTGTCTACCAGGTAAAAGTCAAGATACTCAAAACATAACATTAGGGTTCTTAAATTGTGCCCCAACATCACCTCAACTAGGGCAGCTCTTAGGGTCTAAGTTTTAATCTAGATACCCTACTAAGACTTTATTTTTCAAAATTATTTAATTCTGTTGAAAAAGGTTATGCCTGCACACATAGTAAATAATAATTCAGGGAAATGAGCAATCACATTTCCTTCCACCCAAACCCCAAGTCCTGCAGTTACCTTCCACAAAAATGAAACTGTTAGTATATATACATTTGTTTTTAAAAGTGGTTGATAGAATACTCCATATACTATCTTACACCTTACTTTATCACTTAAAATACTTTGGCAGTCTGTTTATATCAATAGAAATCTACCTCCAACTTTTATAATTAACAACCATTATATTAAGTCAACTTCTACTGCATTTCCATTCCTTTGCTTTTACAATCAATGCCTGCAGTAAACATCTTTATACACATAGTCTGGAGCACATTTCACAGTATATTGGTAATATAATATTCTGGACATGAAATTACTATGAGACTTTGAGAATTAAAAACTTTGGTGAACAGAAGCAGAGAAAACAATCTCTACCTACTTAAATCTGTAAGCGGTTCCTACTTATCAAGAAAGGGAGACTGTAGTATTTTTTTAGGGCAAAATGTTTCACTATTCAGGACAAATCATTCGGTTGGGTGATTCAGTTATTTAAAAGCAATGTTAAAACTTCTTTGTAATTATTAATCAGAAGTTAATTCATACTGGAGGCAGAATTAGATTTATGTAGACAAGGTTGCTTTTGTAGGAAATGTGCTTTAGCCAAGGAAATGTTGAGAATGTCAGAGCAAATGCTAGGTGTTCCTTATGTGTCTCTTAAGACTCCGAGACTCAGTTCCTATGTGAGAGAGGTAAGGGACGCTGACAGAACTGTTTTAACATGAGATTTTGTATAATTCAAGCAGAAGCAGAAACATTTCAGAGTTCAAATAACAAAAGATGAGCTACGGCTGGGAAGAGGCCATTTTCTTTGTTTCTGCACAGACTCTTCAACTTCAAGTACTGATGACCTAATGAGAAAAATATCTTTTATGTTATTTGTTACAGTATACTATATGTCTTTTACATTATATTTTGGGCTTCCCTGATATCTCAGTTGGTAAAGAATCCGCCCACAATGAGGGAGACCTGGGTTCCATCCCTGGGTTGGGAAGATCCCTTGTAGAAGGGAAAGGTTACCCACTCCAGTATTCTGGCCTGGAGAAGTCCATGGACTGTATAGTCCATGGGGTCACAAAGAGTCAGACATGACTGAGTGACTTTATATATATTATATACATTATATTTTAATGTAAAACTTTTATTAAAGTATATCATGTGTGCTTGCAAGCTAAGTCGCTTCAGTCATGTCCAACTCTTTGTGACCCTATTGATCATAGCCAGTACATTTCCAGAATCACAGAAATTCCCTCTTGCCGATTTCTTTTCACTACCCTCAACACTGACTTCTAACACTGTGTATGTGCTCCGTTGCTCAGTCCAACATCTTTATACATGTCTTTTACTGTTGTTTTAGTTGCTAAGTTGTGTCTGATTTATGTGATTCTTTGTATATTCTGGATATATTAGGTAGCATTTCGGTCAAAATTTGTGTTAAATCTGGTATCAGTTCCTTGATGTGTGTTGAAAATTGCTTTGTGACTTAGTATGTGCTCATTTTTTTAAATTACTGTTGCATGTGTCTTTGCACAGGATGTGAATTTTTTTTAAGGTGCATCATTCTATAAATCCTGATATCAAGTCTATTAATTGTATCATTCAAGTATTTATATCTTTATTAGTAGTTTTGACAGTTTCTGATGGAAGCATGTTAAAATTTCCCACTGTGTATGTGGATGCAGAAAGCAAAGGTGTCTGTGTGTTTGGGCGGTACAGTCTTTGAGCACCATTTGGCTGGGAATGAAAATAAGGGAAGAAAGAATGTTCATTCCATTTAGAAACACTACGGCAGCATCCTGTAAAAGCCATACACCATATAGCATGGAATACTTGCCTTCCATTGTTAGATCTAAGTTCTGGAGGGAAGAAAAGTACTATTATCTCTTCTCCTCTTTTGTCCTTTAAGAACTTCATCCTCATTTAGCCAAGCCAACTGCCCCAAGGGAGATAAAATAAAGTAGGCCTTTTGGGGATACGTATGGAGCTATACATAAAAAGGGAGGGCCCATTTGATTTGGAGTTTGTTTTTACCAGCTATGTCACTGATTTGCACATATGTGAGTATTCCTATCAATTTAGAAGCATACACACACACACACACACACACACACACACACACACACACACAGAGACATGCTTGCCATTCTGTGTGTTTGTCTTAGTAAGTGTGATACCATTAACAAATTAGTCAGGAGTTAGAATGTATTGGTTTTTTATTGCTATGTAACAAATTGCCATAAATTTAGCAGCCTAAAACAACATACATTTATTATCTTCCCATGGGTTAGGAGTCTTGGCACAGCTTGCTTGGTGCTCTGCTGAGGCTGCAGTCAGGGTGTTGACTGGGCTGTGTTCCTCCCAGCAGCTCTTCCAACCTCCCATGATCATTGGCAGGATTTAGTTCCTTGTGGTTGTGGGATGAGGTCCTCGCCATTTTACTGGCTGTCAGCTGGAGGCCAGTCTCATTTCCTGAAGACTACCTTCTCTGTGGCCCTCACACAGGCCCTCTCACAACAAGTCAGCTCACTTCTTCAAGGCTGGCAGGAGTCTTCTGCAGTCCAGTCAGCTAAGACAACCTCAAATAATGTAACATCATCACAGGAGTGGCATTTCATAAGCTTTGCCATATTCTGTTGACTGGAAGTAAGTCATAGGTTCCAGCCACATGCAAGAGTGTGACTCATTGGGGGCATTTTAAAATGCTGCGTACCACACAGAGTAAGCTGTTTTTGTCCCAACCATCTTCTGAGATCTGGAAAGAAAAAGTAAGAAGGGGCTGCTGGTAAAGAATACTTTTCTTCCTAGCAAAGCTAAAGATATTTGAGGAACAGGAGACAAACCTTAAATTCAACAGACTTCTAAAGTTAGAACGTTACAAAGTGAAAAAGGATAAACTCACAGGGTCTAGCTTTGGCTTTCTTGTACCTCTGCCACCATATACAAACATTTCGTGCCCACATTTTCTAGATTGGCTACTACTCCAGGTCTCTAGCAGAGTCTTCACAGAAGGGGACCCTCTGGCCTTGAGGTGTCATGGATGGAAGAATATCCTGGTGTACAAAATACTTTTCTACAAAGATGGCAAGCCCTTTAGGTTTTCTAATCAGGATTCTGAATTCACCATTCTGAAAACCAACCTGAGTCACAATGGCATCTACCACTGCTCAGGCGAGAGAAGGCGCCGCTACACATCAGCAGGAGTATCTATCACTATAAAAGGTACTGTATGTAAATAGTCATAGAGCTATTAGTTATAAGAACCAGAAGAACCATCATAAATTATCACTTCAATTTGCAAGTGAAGAAACTGAACTCCAGAGAGGTAAACTGCCTTATGAAGGCCACACAGTGACCAGTGGCTGGGCTGGGAGCAGAACTGAGGTCTTCTGGGTCCCTGTTCATTGCTTTTTCCAGTATATCACGGTGCCCCATCACTAACTCCAGGAGCTAACGTCAAGGCCATGCCATAGTGAGAATCCACTTCACCCATTTTATTTTAGTTGCAAGGAATAGAGATGCACTCAAGGTAGGTAGGAAGATTATTAGAAAATAACTCAATGAAACTTCATAAAAATTCCATGGTGTGGAAGACATTAGGATGTGGTTATACTTTCCATCTATCTCCCAGGGACCATGTGGCGCCTCTGGTTTCCCTTTCCTCTGAACATCTGCTAATTAAGCAGTTTCCTCTGTCCCAGTTTGCATGTGGCTCTTGATATAATTCCTTCATGGCCTTTTATCATAGTACTCATAACCACTAGCAACTTCTATGTGTCTGAAAAATAGTTCACTCCTATGGAAAAGAAATTATTGTCCCAGATTATCTCTTTCTCTCTTTTTGACTGTACCACACAATTTGAGGGATCTTACTTCCCTGACTGGGATCAAACCCTTCCCCAACTGCAGCGGAAGCACTGAGTCCTAACCACTGGATCTCCAGGGAATTCCTCTCCAGATTATCTTCGGAGTCAGAAACACAAGTAATGAGTCACTGAACTGGCTACCTGTGGGGGTGGGGTGGGGTGTCAGTGTCCACTCCCAGTTGAACATTACCAGAGGGCATGGTCATATAATAAATGACATGGCTATTCGGTGAAGCATGAACTATGTAGAGGTATTCTCCCCAGAAGAATATGGTCAAGCTGGTAACTGCAAGTATATCTATGAGGAAATCCTAAGAATACTTCTCTGCTGGAAGTGGGGAAACTCTGTCTTACAGATGTATTCTCTAGAGGTAAGGGAGTATATCTTCTGTTAAAAAACAAACAAAAGAACCTTGACACTAATGCAGGCCACCCTATCCATATCAACTTTTTCTTCAGAGCTATTTCCAGCCCCAGTGCTGAGAACATCCTTCTCATCCCCTCACCAAGAAGGGAATCTGGTCAAACTGAGCTGTGAAACAAAGTTGCCCTCACAGAAGCCTGGTCTGCAGCTTTACTTCTCCTTCTATGTGGGAAACAAGACCCTGATAAGCAGGACCACATCCTCTGAATACCAGACATTCATTGCTAAAAAAGAAGAACCTGGGTTATACTGGTGTGAAGCTGCCACAGAAGATGGGAATCTTATTAAGCGCAGCCCTGAGCTGGAGCTTCCAGTGCTTGGTGAGTAGAAATGAGCAGAACTGACTGGTACACAAGGAGACATTCCCTTCTCTCCTCTGGGACTGAGGTCTCATGACACCTTTTTCACAGCCCAGCCAGGAAAAAACCATGAACAGGTCTTTACACTCTTGATTCAAAGCTTCACTGTTCTCCTCATAAACTTCCTTAAATTTCCTTTCCTTTCTCTTTCTTTTCTTTCCTTCCTCCATTTATTTCCTCCCTTCTTTTCCTGTCTCTGTATTTTCTCCTGCCTTCTCTCTCTCCCTCTTCTGTCTCTCTTCCTCCTTTCTTCCCGCCCTCTTTCACCAATAATCTAATAAAAAATATATTGAATTCTTCCTATCTATTTTATAGGTGTGGGGATATAAAGACACTGGCATACAGTTTTTTACTTCAGAGAGTTCACATGGTAGATTGGTGAGACAAGGGTTTTGTGGATTGCACACGAACACCCACCTGCCCAAGAGTCTACGTATGGCTGAGGTAGAGGGAATATGAGCTCCAGAACAAAGGCTCTTTGGGGAAAAAAGTTTATCTTCAAACTAAATTCTAATCTTTAAATGGGCACAGACAGCAGTTGTCAGTGAAATTAGGAAGTAAGTGCACTGGCAAGGCCCTGGCAGTTAGGCTCTTACGAGGAGCATGCCCCTGTCCATGATCATAGAGCCCAGCTCGAGCTACCATCAGCTCCTTCCTGCCCCCCAAACCCCCAATGTCTCCCTCAGGCACAGACATAGCAGGTCTCAGCCAACCTTCTCTTCCAAACATAACTCAGCCAGATCCATCTGGTTTCTAAACAACATTTATCCTCTAATTTTCTTTTACAGGCGTCCAGTCAACAACTCCTGTCTGGTTTCATTTTCTTTTCTATGTGGCAGTGGGGATAATATTTTTGGTGGACAGTATTTTATGTATTGTAATACATAAGGAACTACAAAGAAAGAAAATGCAGAATTTAGAAATCTATTTGGATGCTTTGGAATTTGGTCATGGGAAGGAGGTACTTCCTACCTTCAAAAACATAGATGACTAAAAGAAAGCGGAAACATCAGAAACAAGAACTGCAAGAAAAGACACACCAGGAGAAGCCCTGTGAGGGTGGTCTGCGGCAGTCATGCCATGGGTGCCCATAGGTCCAGAAGGCCCTCCCCCTCTTCTCTGTGTAAGCAGGGGGCACAAACATCCAAATGCTGACAGACATGAGAACTGTGACTCCCATGGCACCTAACTCTTAAATAAAGCAAATAAATGAGGTTATCTTCAATGGAAATAAACTGGAAAACTTGGTAACAAGGATGATTTGAAGTGAGACTTACTCTAACGAAAAAGTTTTTTTTAAATTTGGAAGTCAAGTCTAAGCTGATTATCCTATTAAAACAATAAATTGTTATCAAATTATTATTTATGAGCAATAATTTATTTACAGAGACAGGGTGGAAAAGTAAGTGTGTGTATATGTAAGAGATTAAGATGGGGAAAGAGAGAAAGAGATAGGGGGAGGATATGAGGGAGACAAGAGGGAATAGTATAAACAAAAGAAGGAAGAACTATAACCCACAAATGAATCTGGGTGACTGAAAATGAGAGAGTTCATACTTCTTGGTCGTCTGGGTGGTTCCTTGATGACTTTTCTGTATTGCATATACCTCAAAGAGATACAAGGAAGTAACTCATGATGAAAAATGCGTGTATTACTTTTGCCCTTTCCTTTGAGGTTTTCTCATAACCTCTCTGTGATCAGAGACTTGCGACTTGAAGCAGATGGAAAAGCACCATAGCCCCCCGCTTCCTTAGTCTGTGGACAACAAGAATGTCCTTCTCCCCTTCATCTTAAAGAAAACCAGAAATATAATGCCAACAGTTGTATTAAAAGAAATGGACATAGCTCATCATAGGAGCCTTATTGATTACTCATATTTGGTTTTATGGACTGCGGAAACAGAAATTAGAATTGCAGAGAATTAGTTCCATAGGAAAGAGGCCCAAAGACCCTCTCTGGAGAGACTGTCTGTAGAAGACTCCAGCCTGAGGAATTGGGAATTGAAGCAGGAAGTGATAGTCACACTCAGAGGAGACAGTTCTAGTCTACCCTCACTAGGTGGATAGAATTTCAGGAATAGGGCTCCCTGGGGACGGAAAGTTAGGGGCAGACATGGATACAGACCTGGAGGAAACTGTAATGAAGCCAATCATTGTTAACATATCCTGAAGTACCTCCTTCTTCCCTATGCTTTTCTTTTGTGCTTCCTATCCAGCGTTGTCCATGCTTGTATCTTTGCCACTGTATTTTCTCATATGTACTTCAGTATACTTTAAAAATGGATCTGATTCAGTTAGTTTCTTGATTGAACAATCTGTACCTCCATGTATCCTCATTTCTAGTGTATATCTGGACCAGAAATAGGCTCTTGGGATCCCAAAATGGGGGCACACCTGCCTGGTCCCTAAGCCTTGGTGCTGGGTCTGGTCAAGGTCTGATAGCACTTGCCCCTTTCTCCAGGAGGGTGTACAGCCCTACAGTTTCCCTACAGGGGTTGAGTGCCATCTCCCTAGCACTTGCCCTATCTCTCTAAGGGCTCACTCCTCTATTTTTATTCCATCCAATGTGGAAACACACAGAAATCACTAGATCCTACTGGAGAGAGAGACCCAAAGGACCTAGATCCCTTCTTTGTTCACCATCCTCCTCCTTTGGTTAAAGCTTATGTATGTGGGGACTAGGCAACCATGGGAAGGAAAATGAAACATTCTCTAGGTCTGCTCTAGAGACAAATCAACAGGTACCCTCATGGTCTCATGTTTTGAATCACTAAATCCACTTTGTTTGGAGACAAGACACAAAGACAAATACACCAATCAACTTGAATCTTTACACCAGTGTTCAGTTTGCAGGGGGAGGCACAGCTGAAAAAAGTCAAGAGATGGTTGCTGACTCCAGCCTCTGGAGCGTCCATGATCACTGGGAAGGAGCCGTTCTGTTTCTTGTGGTTTGTGCACTACCATGTCAGTCTCATGCCCCTCTGTACACTCTATATGTTTCCCACAGGCAGTTCTCCAAAATGCCTCTGATTCTTAAAGGCTCCTCTGCTATGTGAATTAGCATCCAGGCACAGCCAGAAGTGCTTTTGTAAAAGCTGACATCAGCTTTTACTTCCTGGAGGATATGGGAAGTATGTTTTACCAATTCCCTTCTGAAAGTGCATTGAAAACCAAGTTTAGGCTCCAGATCACGTGCAACAAATTCATTTGGCCACCATCTTGTCAACTAATAATAACTTAATGCATTGGTACATGTTCAAGATTTATAATCAGATGTATCTTGGTAAACAAACCTAAGTGGTCTTTTACCACCTATAAGAACAAAAATTCTAGTAATTTTACTTAAATCTTTCAGAACTTAATATCATCAGGACAAATCAAAGTCTTACATGTTTTTAACCCAATGTTTTTTTTTCAGAATAGTTAAGACTATTTATTGAACATTTAGTATCACATTATCTATTTATAGTAATTTTTTGTTGTTTTTGAATATATACTCAAATCCAAAATGTACAAAAAACACATGGTTAAAAATCTCCTTCCATCTCAGACTCTGAGTCCTTTGTCTTAGTCTGTTTGTGCTATTATAAAAGAATACCATAGGCTGGGTCGCTTGTAGATAGCAGAATTTATTTCTCATAGATCAGGAGGCTGGGAAATCCAAGATCAGGGTGCTTATAGATTTGGTGTCTGGTAAGAGCCCAAATCCTGATCTACTGATGACTATCTTCTTTCTGTGTCCTCATATGCAGAGGGGTGAGGGAGCTGTCTGGGGTCTCTTTTATAAGGGCACTAATAACCACCCATGAGGACTCCACCATCATGACTCTCACCCCTCACCCACAGCCCTACCTCCTAATACCATCCATCACGTTGGGAATTAGATTTCAACATATGAATTTGGGAAGAAAGATAAACACTCAGTCCATAGCACCTTCTAATGTCCTTTCCAAAGATAATTACTATTGGTTATTTTCTGTCATCTCAGAGATTTTTATGCTTTCATAGGCAAACGAAAGAAGGCATCCTTTCCTCTATCTCCCTTTATAAACAAATGTTAGCATAATATACACACCATTGCACCTGGCCTTTTTCAAATAACTTATTAGGAGCAACATTTGTTCCAGAGCTCCTTGGAGGGTCCATCAAAGCCTACATTGCAATCTGATTTCTTCTTATGCCCAACCCTATGTCCTCATTCTTCCTTTCATAAGGGTTCATCCCTAATAATCATCTTGTACCCCAAACACTGTCTCAGCCTCTGCTTCCAGAAAGTCCAACCTGAGCAGTTTGTAAGTTGCTACAACAATTGTAAAGCCTCTGGAGTCTCATTAGATGTTCTGTCAACATGTTTAGGGATACATTTCTTGTAACAGAGAACAAAACATTAAAAATAATTGCACCACACCTCCATTTTGGACAGAATAAGCTTGATATTCCTGTGAACGTTCTTGGTTTAACACCTTATCAAATTGAATTTTTTGAGCTGTCTTATGATGCAAAAATGTTGTCTCTCCCTCTAGCCGTAAGCAAGAGAATATTTTCTTTTTTTTCTGATTGTACTTTTATGAATTACACAGGCTTGCATTTTAAGTCAAGGTTTAGAATTTCACTAGTTAACATTAGATACAAAATGAAAGCCTGGGGACTTCCCTGGTGGAGCAGTGGGTAAGAATCCTCCTGCCAATGCAGGGGACATGGGTTCGATCCCTGGTCATGGATTCTACATGCTACGGAGCAACTAAACCCCAGTGCCATGATTGTTGAGCTTGTGCTCTAGAGCCCAGGAGCCGCAGCTAATGAGCTAACGGGCTGCAACAACTGAAACCCGTGCACCTAGAGCCCGTGCCCTGCAACAAGAAAAGCTACCACAATGAGAAGCTCTTGCACTGTATGGAAGAGAGTCCCTACTCACCACAACTAGAGAAAGCCCTCGCAAAGCAACGAAGACCCAGTGCAGCCAAAAATAGATAAAGTAAATTAATTAAAAAGAAATGTAAGCCTAATAATTTTATTTGCAGAATCAAGAAATGGGTCAATATGATTTTCTTCAATACGGTAAAACAAGCACCGTGCAGCATTTTATTCTATAGTCACCACCACTCCCTATTGTCATACATATGGATTGCTTCACTCACCAGCATAGTTGTCCTCAAAGGCTGTACGAACTCACAGCGATATATAAGGATGTCCTAACAGGTACCTTGGCAATGACAGTTTAAGAGACTCCTCTCTTAATCATCAATTTCCATATGCACCCTTTCATTACATTTGTGCAGCCTAAGAACATGCCTGCTGTAAATGCTGAAGCTGGTTCAACCTTTTCCAGCTCCTCTTTCCCACTCATCATTCTCCCAGCACAAAAGTAAGAAAGGCGTATCTCTCACCCATTCCAAATCATGATACACTACCCTGGGGATTAAAAAAAAAAAATTCCAAGTATACCAAAGAGACAAAGGAACTATTATACAAACCAGAGGTAATTTTTATCTTTCTCTGTCTTATACTTATGGGTGTTAGGTGCCAAGTCAGGTATTCAAAACCACTGTTAGCCCATGTTGAGATGTTTTGAATCCTAGTATACTGTAGAGAGGTAGGGCAAATTTCACAATTTTTATTTGAAGACCTTGCTTCCTTGCATCATTATTAAAAAAAAAAAAAAAAGCTTGGCTCTGAGGCAAGAGTCCTCTGAGAGCAAGGCAAAGAAAGTGTAAGTAAGAAATATTTGATAACAACCTTGTGCATGCTTAGTTGCTCAGTTGTGTCTGACTCTGCGACCCCATGGACTGTAACCCACTAGGTCCTCTGTCCACAGCGTTTTCCAGGCAAGAATACTGGAGTGGGTTGCCATTTCCTACCTAAGGGGATCTTCCCAAACCCGGAGATGAAACCCAAATCTCTTGCATCTCCTGTACTGGCAGGTGAACTCTTTACTACCTGATAACAACTGCAGATTATCCCATCTAGGACAACAAACATACGCAGCCTATACCTAATCTATTCATCTATGAATTAGGCTGTACTAGAATCTATAACACAACCTGGGGGTTCAAACTACTCCAAACTCCCAGCACCTTACACCAATAAAGTTTTGTTGTTCATATTTACTCTAGGGTCAACTGAGAGGGAGGGAGAAGGCCAGCTGTTTGTGCCAGAATGAAAAAGAGTTCTGGAACATCTCAAACCAGGAATTAAATGCTCCAGCCCAGAATTGACAACCAACACTTCAACTTCCAATGCTCGAGTCAGAACTTTGTGTTACACCCAAACCACAAAGAGGATGTGAAACCCTAAAGTAAGCGAAAACAAGGAGCGGAAATATTGTGACAACAGCATAAATGCAATCACAGATTATTTAAGCTATGCCAAAAGCATGCTGAGAAATACCAACTAATTTCAAGAGTAGTCTCCCTGCATCATCTCCATTCTCAGTAAAGGGAAGGGGTTGATCTCATTCACCATGACTCAGTCTAATTTCTTAATTGAACAGCTGGCATGATTTAAAAAACTTGAAAAGTCTTTTACTTCTAACAGAGTCAACATTATATCTTCAAGTAAAAAAATTGTGTAGTGCGTCCTCAGTCGTGTCCAACTCTGCGACCCCGTGGACTGTAGCCCACCAGGCTCCTCTGTCCATGGGATTCTCCAGGCAAGAATACTGGAGTGGGCTGCCCTGCCCTTCTCCAGGGGACCTTCCCAACCCAGGGATCGAACCCTGGTCTCCTGCATTGCAGGTGGATTCTTTACCACTGAGCCATTGGAGAAGTTGAAGCAAATTGGTATTTTACATCTTCCTGAGCAATTTAGAAGAGATTGTCTCATTAATTTTTACTATTAAAATAAAAAATAGTAGTACTGTAACAGAGCAGGAAGAGCACAGCCCTTCAGGTAGCATTGCTGTGCCTCATTACTCTGCACTGTTACTAGGCAACACGTCTTGCTCAGCCATTGCTCACTGCCTCAGTGGGCCCTGCCCACAAGCAACCAACTGTCAATGAGGGGCAGTTAGTTGTCCTGCTAAGCTAGTGGTCAGCGCCACAGTGGGCCCTGCCCACCGGTAACTGTCAATGAGGGACCACTGGGGAAGTGATTCAGTCCAGGGCCCGTGGTGTGGTGTCATCAGGTAGAGAGTGAGGTAAGAGGCAGATGCAGGCCTTCTCCTGGAGGCCCTCCAGTTTACCCAGCCTTGGACCAGCAGACCAGCTGGAGGGCCCAGGGAGCAGACTGGGGACTACATCCTGCAGAGCTCCAGAGCCCTCACTAAGGCCCTCCACTAGCCATGGCCCAGGGCTTGAGAAGCAGTGGACCTCTCTCCCATCCCTGTCTCTGTGACCCTCTAGCAGTGGCTGACTATGAGTCACAGTCTGTGAGACCTGGTCTCCCCATTTGGACGGCCTGAGGAGCCACTTGGGTTGGGTGCCTGGCTCCCTCAGGGCTGACAGCTGGGCAAGACATGGGAACCTGGCCCTGAAGGAGCCAGCTGAGACCTGCCTCCTCTTAGCCACGACCGGGACCTTGGAGGGTAAAAGTTGTGCCTTGGGACTTGGCCCTTTCTCGTCAGGACAGAGAATAACATTCATCTGGTAGAGATTTACAGGAACATCCTTACCTGACCATGACCTGACCTTGAGAACAAAGGATCTGACACCCAGAAGTCTGCAACAGCTAACCATGCCTATCCCTCACCTTTTGATTTTAAGGGGACGTGCTGAAAGCTTTCAGTAACTTTGGGGTTCTTAGGGCATGAGCCACCCATCTGCCTGTATGAATCTGTAATAAACCCTTCTCTGTTCCAGACTCCTGTTTAGTATTGATGGGCCTCACTGTGCATGGGGCACACGGATGTGCGATTTCATTAACAATTTATGGTGACTGGGTCAGGATGTCTGTGCCCATGGCAAATTGACCCTGGCCAGGGGCAGCCCCTTTCCAAGTACTCAGCAGCTACTGGAGTTCATTTTGCTCTGGGGAAATGGAAGGGACCCTTCCTTACAGGCACCAGCTGCCCCAAGGCACAAGGCTGTTTGGAGCAAAGAAACATCCAGAGCTATGGTCCACATTTGGTGTCACCTGGAGTAAGTCACTCAAGCTTGCACAAGTTAGGAATTCTGTCCACTCCATTTGGGCTACTATCATTCTCTTGCATCACTATTAGCAAAATGAAAGCACACAGGTGCTCTATGAGGGAGGCCATAGAATGTAAAATTATTATTAATTGGTGCCCTCCCATATGGGTATGGGCCATATCTTCCTCCTAGTAACCTTGGGTCATTAGAAGTAACAGGGATTGGTGCCTCTCCCCAAGTAACAACCTGGAAAAGAGGAGGGTCTGGGAAATAAGCCCAGTAAGTGTTCCCCGTAGTAGCATTACAGGATATTACCTGACAGGCAAGCAAAGCAAGCATAGCAACAAAGATTGTTTCTGGTTTTTTCGGGCCCCCTTGTCCTTTGACGAGTTTCTCAGCCTCTAGTGAAAGTCTCTTGATTTGGCCCCAGGTTGGAAGGTCAGCAGCACAAGTAGATGCGGCTAGTGGTCTGGGTCTCGATCGTCTAGGCCGAGGCTGGGTTTGTGGTGAATTTTGTTGGTCATGCGGTGGTCTTTGCTGGCTTTCTTGTAACATCATTCATGCCATTTTCTCTATTGGTGGATTGGTATCCTCAGGAGGCGGGGATGGTGGTTGACGTGGAGGAGAATTTCAACATGGCGGGGGGTGAGGAAGGAGCAGCGGTGGTCTTGGCCTCTTCCTCGGAGAGTTTCGTAATGCTGGGGGAAATCTGTCCATGGTTACGAATCAGTGAGTCAAGAATCCAGAGTGGAGTATCTGCGTCCTGGGAGAAAACACAAGCAAGTCCTCGACCACAGGCTAGTAAGAAATCAGGTCCCTTCCATTGTCCTGAAAGGAGATATTTCCATTTAACTAAAGGTTTTGGTTTATTGTGTTCTGGGTTCCAATGCCTGTACATTACCGTATTTCCTTGATTATCCGTGTTAAGGTTGTTTATAACAAAGAGAGTATGTTGTAGTATGTGATGAGGAGAACTATATTTAAATTCTCCCTCTTGTAATTTTATTATCTGATTTTTGAGAGTTTGATGTGCCCTTTCCACTATAGCCTGCCCTTGAGGATTATAGAGTATCCTGGTGGAATGAGAAATTCCAAATTTACTGCAGAATTCCTGAAATGGCCTAGAGGTATAAGCTGGAGCATTATCAGTTTTTAAAGTCTTTGGAATCCCGAGATGGAAAAGCAAGCAAAGAGATGTTGCACAACATCTTTGAAGGCTTCTCCTGAGTGGGCAGTAGCTACAATTACATGAGAAAAGGTATCCACGGTTACATGTACAGAGGAAAGTTTCCCAAAGGAAGGTATATGGGTAACATCCATTTGCCACAGAACATTAGGCAGCAAACCTCGGGGGTTTACTCCCATGGGCAGGGTTTGTATTTGAGTTGGGCATTGTGGGCAACTGCGGACAATTTCTCGAGCTGTCTCTATCAGGATTTGGAATTGATATCTCAAAGTTGTGGCATTTTGATGATGTAAAGAGTGAGACTTTTTTGCTTCGTCTAAGACTGATCCCACTAGGGGTCAAGTTAACAGATCAACCTTTTCATTTGCCTCATGCAAGGGACCAGGTAGTCTAGAATGTGCTTGAATATGTCCGACATAAAATGTCAACTTTCTGCTCCAAATCTGTTTTTGCAGCTGATTTAAAAGGTCAAAAATAGTGGTTTTACTTTCAGGGAGAGAGGCAGTTTCGATATGGGGAAACAGTCTGACTACATACTGTGAATCTGAGAGCAAATTAAAAACTTCCTCTTTTACGATAACAAAGGCCAGTATTACTGCGACTAATTCTGCACGTTGAGCAGAGGTTTCTCCTGTTTCTAAGGTTTCTTGCCTATCAGGGAGAAGAATTGCAGCCTTGCCATTTGAGGAGCCATCTGTAAAGACTGTAATGGTTTGTGGCATAGGAGCATTTTGGCATCGTTCGGGGAATATGACATGAATTGTGGCATAGGGCTCTTAGGCAAATGATGCAGAATCTTCCCTGTGAAGGAGCTAATTGCCACTTGCCAATCTTCATTAAACTGTAATAGAGCTAAAAATTGGTCTTCATTATAAGGGGTCACAATTTCAGTAGGCTCTCTTCCAAATAGTTCCACACTTCTTGTTCTACCTTTAATTATCAGTGTGGCTACTAAAGAGGGATATGGGGCTACAATCTTTTTTTGCTGTAGCTGGTAAATGTAACCATTCAAGGGGCAAATCTTGCCAGAGTACTCCTGTAGGGGTCATGGGAGTTGGGAGAACTAGTAATTTCCAAGACTGAGCATAGTCTATTTGGGATAAATAACAATTGTTTAAGTTTTGTTCCACTATTTTGAGAGCCTCATTTCCTTCTACAGTAAGGGTCCTAGGGGAAGTGGGATTTGAGTCGCCCTGTAGGATGTTAAATAAGGGCTTTAATTGGGCAGTGGTGATTTTTAAATATAGCCTTATCCAATTAATATCTCCTAATAGTTTTTGAAAATCATTTAAGGTTTTTAAGGAATCTTTCCTTAACTGAAAAGGAGCGTGAGATACAGTTTGAGTATTTAAGACCCTTCCTAGGTAGGTGATAGGAGGATTAGTCTGAATTTTTTCAGGAGCTCTTTTTAATTCCCACTGAGTCAAAGCAGAAGTAAGTGACTGCAGGACCTCCTGAAATAAGGCTTGGTCAGGGTGAGCCAGTAGAATGTTATCATGTAATGGATGGTATATCTGATGGTACTGGGCTTGAATATTGGATATAGCTTGATCCATAAATTTTTGACACAAAGTCGGACTGTTTTTCATACCTTGAGGGAGTACTTTCCATTGGAACCTCTGATGAGGACACTTAAAATTATCTGAGGGAAGGCTAAATGCAAATCTTTTCCTATCCTGGGGGGACAAGGGAATGGTGAAAAAACAGTCCTGTAAATCTATAACAATAACATTACTTTCTTTTGGAACCGCAACAGGCGAAGGGAGACCTGGCTGAAGAGCCCCCATATTTTCCATGGTTGCATTAATGGCTCTTAAATCCTGCAACAGTCTCCACTTTCCTGATTTTTTTCTTAATCACAAAGATAGGGGTGTTCCAAGGGCTAGTAGAGGGTTCAATATGTCCTGCTGTTAACTGTTCCTGAACCAATTGTTTAGCTGCTGCCAATTTTTCAGAAGTCAAAGGCCGTTGTTCTACCCATACCGGGGTATCAGACTTCCAGATAATAGGCAGCATGAACAATGGCCTGCATTACAAATTTGGATAGCCAAGTCCTTGTCTGCCCACTCGAGGTTGTGGTTGAATGGACTCATAAAGTCCTTGCTGTTCTTTTCCCAGTCCTTGATTGGGATCATATTTCATTTGTAACATTTGGGCAGTCCTTATCATCAGGGCTGAATAGTAGCATACCCATTTGAGACAATATGTCTCACCGCCCCAGAGTGAAGGGAAGAGAAGGTATAACACAAGGTTGAAACTTTCCATCTTGACCTTCATCTCCAGCCCAGGCTAGTATTTGTGCACTTTTGACTACAGAAGGTGCTCTACCCAGGCCCACAAGTTCACTTTCTGTGGCTTGTGTGGGCCAGGCATTGGGCCAATCTCTCCCTGCTATGCAAGAAATATCTGCACCAGTGTTCAGCAGGCCCTTAATTTTCTTTCCAGCTACTGTTAACTCCTTCATAGACCGATTGTGGGTAACTTCTTGAATCCAAAAGGCCATATTGCTAGATCCAAATCCTTTTTCCTTTCTAGGTGCTCCAGTAGTTGTTTTTCCAAGATTATGGTGTGGCAACAAAAGCAACTGAGCTATCCTTTGTCCTTAATAAATTTGTTGAGTTTTATACGGAGGGGATATCATAACCTGTATTTCTCCCGTATGTTCAGAATCTACTACTCCAGGGATAACTCTAAGTCCCTGCAGAGACATGGAGCTCCTTCCCAAAATAATTCCAACCACTCCCTCAGGAAGAGGTCCCCTGACCCCAGTAGGTAATTTAATTGTTGGCGAATCAGGGGTTAATATTGTTGAGGTGGTGGAACTGAGGTCCAGTCCTGCACTGCCTAGGGTAGCTCTGTAGAGTTCTGAGATGGGACGAAGGGAATAAATGGGTTGTATTGGTTCTGGACTGTTGCTCCAATTATTGTCGGGGCCTGAGGCTGGCCCCTCAGCCCGTTTCCCGACCCATGATTGGAAGTGGGGGGGAATCCCTCTTGCTTGTAGAGGTGTACCATTCTTATGAAATTTAGATCGGCAATCCTTAGCCCAGGGAAGTGCCTTTTGGCAGTGAGGACAAGGCGTTCGTGGGGGATTCCCCTGAGGTGATCCAGAAACAGGGGAAGAAGTAGGCTTTCTTTTGGGGCATTCCCTACTAAAATGACCTGACATTCCACAGGAGAAACAGTTACTTCCTGAAGAGTATCCTCCAAGGTTTCTTGGGGAGTTACTGTTTCCAGATCTTAACATCATCTGTTCACGTCTGGAATAAGGCTCTCCCCTCAGAGCTGTGGCTATAGCCACACCTTGAACAAAGGCAGGACTCACCTCTGAGCAGCTCTTGATGTAATCTGTTAAGCTGCCAGATTTCCTGATAGGGCGCAGTATTGCCTGACAGGTATTATTGGCATTTTCAAAAGCTAGTTGCTAGATGCAAAAATCTTTAACAAAATTCTAGCAAACAGAATCCAACAACACATTAAAAAGATCTTACATCATGACCAAGGAGGCTTTATCCCAGGGATGCAAGGATTCTTAAATATCCGCAAATCAATCAATGTAATACGCCACATTAACAAATTGAAAAATAAAAACCACATGATCATCTCAATAGATGCAGAGAAAGCCTTTGACAAAATTCAACATCCATTTATGATAAAAACCCTCCAAAAAGCAGGAATAGAAGGAACATACTTCAATATAATAAAAGCTGTATATGACAAACCCACAGCAAACATTATCCTCAGTGGTGAAAAACTGAAAGCATTTCCCCTAAAGTCAGGAACAAGACAAGGGTGCCCACTCTCACCACTACTATTCAACATAGTTTTGGAAGTCTTGGCCACAGCAATCAGAACAGAAAAAGAAATAAAAGGAATCCAGATTGGAAAAGAAGAAGTAAAACTCTCACTGTTTGCAGACGACATGATCCTCTACATAGAAAACCCTAAAGACTCTACCAGAAAATTACTAAAGCTAATCAGTGAATATAGTAAAGTTGCGGGATATAAAATCAACACACAGAAATCCCCAGCATTCCTATACACTAACAATGAGAAAACAGAAGGAGAAATTAAGGAAACAATTCCATTCACCATCAAAACAAAAAGAATAAAATACGTAGGAGTATATCTACCTAAAGAAACAAAAGACCTATATATAGAAAACTATAAAACACTGACGAAAGAAATCAAAGAGGACACAAATAGATGGAGAAATATACCGTGTTCATGGATTGGAAGAATCAACATAGTGAAAATGAGTATACCCAGAGCAATCTATAGATTCAATGCAATTCCTATCAAGCTACCAGAGGTCTTTTTCAGAGAACTAGAACAAATAATTTGACAATTTGTATGGAAATACAAAAAACCTAGAATAGCCAAAGCAATCTTGAGAAAGAAGAATGGAACTGGAGGAATCAACCTGCCTAACTTTAGGCTATACTACAAAGCCACAGTCATCAAGACAGTATGGTACTGGCACAAAGACAGAAATATAGATCAATGGAACAAAATAGAAGGTCCAGAGATAAATCCACGCACCTATGGACACCTTATCTTTGACAAAAGAGGCAAGAATATACAATGGAAGAAAAACAATCTCTTTAACAAATGGTGCTGGGAAAACTGGACAGCCACTTGTAAAAAAATGAAACTAGAACACTTTCTAACACCACACACAAAAATAAACTCAAAATGGATCAAAGATCTAAACATAAGACCAGAAACTATAAAACTCCTAGAGGAAAACATAGGCAAAACACTCTCCGACATAAACCAAAGCAGGATCCTCTATGACCCACCTCCCAGAATATTGGAAATAAAAGCAAAAATAAACAAATGGGACCTAATTAAAATTAAAAGTTTCTGCACAACAAAGGAAACTAAAAGCAAAGTGAAAAGGCAGCCTTCAGAATGGGAGAAAATAATAGCAAACGAAGCAATGGACAAAAAGTTAATCTCAAAAATATACAAGCAACTCCTGCAGCTCAATTACAGAAAAATAAACGACCCAATCAAAAAGTGGGCCAAAGAACTAAACAGACATTTCTCCAAAGAAGACATAAAAATGGCTAACAAACACATGAAAAGATGCTCAACATCACTCATTGTCAGAGAAATGCAAATCAAAACCACAATGAGGTACCACTTTACACCAGTCAGAATGTCTGCCATCCAAAAGTCTACAAGCAATAAATGCTGGAGAGGATGTGGAGAAAAGGGAACCCCCTTACACTGTTGGTGGGAATGCAAACTAGTACAGCCACTATGGAAAACAGTGTGGAGATTCCTTAAAAAACTGGAAATAGAACTGCCATATGACCCAGCCCCACTGCTGGGCATACACACTGAGGAAACCAGAATTGAAAGAGACACGTGTACCCCAATGTTCATCGCCGCATTGTTTACAATAGCCAGGACATGGAAGCAACCTAGATGTCCATCAACAGATGAATGGATAAGAAAGCTGTGGTACATATACACAATGGAATATTATTCAGCCATTAAAAAGAATACATTTGAATCAGTTCTACTGAGGTGGACGGAACTGGAGCCTATTATCCAGAGTGAAGTAAGCCAGAAGGAAAAACAACAATACAGTATACTAATGCATATATATGGAATTTAGAAAGATGGTAATGATAACCCTGTATGTGAGACAGCAAAAGAGACGCAGATGTATAGAACAGCCTTTTGGACTCTATGGGAGAGGGCAAGGGTGGGATGATATGGGAGAATGGCATTGAAACATGTAAATTATCATATGTGAAATCAATCATCAGCCCAGGTTTGATGCTTGATACAGGGTGTTCAGGGCTGGTGCACTGGGATGACCCAGAGAGATGGAATCGGGAGGGAGGTGGGAGGGGCTTCTGGAAGGGGAACACATGTATACCCATGGCGGATTCATGTCAATGTATGGCAAAACCAACAAGATAACGTAAAGAAAAAAAAAAAAGCTAGTTGCTTAATCAAAATCTCAGAGGCCTCAGAGTTAGTTATTACATGATTGACAGCTTGTATCAGTCTTGATACAAAGTCTTCATAAGGTTCCTCTGCTTTCGTTTAACTCCTGCCAAAACTGAAGCATGATCAGTACCTTGGGGAAGTGTCCTCCAGGCATTTACTGCACACATAGTTACTTGCTCTAGTGTCCTCTTATCTAAGTACATTTGACCTTTTACCTGATCATACTCTTCTGTTCCAGTCAGCTGTTCTACAGAGATACCTCTGACACCATGCCTCTTATTAGCCGCTACCTGCTTTCTAGCTAAATCTTCATATTCAATTTTCCATAGTAAATATTGTCCTCCTGTTAGGCAAGCCTTAGCAGCCCATGTCCAATCGTAAGGAGTCATCCACCGAGAAGCTAATGCATCCACCAAAGTTAAAGTATACGGGGCCTGAGACCCATATTGATTGCAAGCCTCTTTTAGCTCCTTAAGCAGCTTTACAGGTAGGGGCTCCTGTATGGGGTCATCCTCCCACCCTGGTTCCAAGACCACAGGAAAGGCTGCTGCAAACTCGGGGTCATCCTCATCGAGCCCACGACCCCTTCTCGGAGGTGGGGCCCTACGGGGAGGAACTCTTTCTAAGACTGCTGTAGATGGTGGAGGAGGTGGCGGCCTTGGTGGCCGTGAAGCAGGCACCATCGGCGGGGCTCTAGAAGGCCTCGGCGTTGGTTTAGGTTCCTTAGTTTTATTTTCAGTGGGCCATCTGGATTTAGCCATGAGGACCCAGTCATCATTATCCTTACCATGGCAATGAGCTGCAGCCTCATCTAGCGTCTCCTCACCCTGAAGGGATAGTTGCCTAAGCTTTGTCTCCAAAGGTGCAGAAGCACAAGCTGCTATCACAGATTTTTCCTCCAAACTATCACCCATTGCCTTTGAATTGAATCTAGACAGAGAACGATCTATTTTTTCTCCCTCATGTGCAGGGTCGAGGGTGTCCCGAATTAGGTTCCATAGAGAAAATGTTTCTACTGGGAAGCCCTCTGGATCATGCAAACCATACCAATTTCGTAGTGTATCTCCTACTTTATTCCAGGTATCTAAGTTCACAGTGCCTTCTTCTGGAAACCAGGGGCACTGTTCATGTATAACATTGAAAAATGTCTTAATGAGAGACTTAGGGATCTTTGATCCACGCTTGTTAAGCATATGTTTTATTATATCTAGAAACAATTGCCTTTCTTTAGATTCTCCACTTCCCATCTTGAATTACTGGGAGGCACAAACTTCTCAAATAGTTCTGACAAACACTATCCACCCTTCACTCACCCTACTTATCTTATGCAGGGGGGTCTGCAGCACCCAGGTGGAGTCCTAGCCACCCCAATTCATGCACAATTGGGGGAACTTACCCTTCAAGCCCCAGGTTGGGCGCCAGCCGCCGGGGTCCAGCCCCGGTGGGTTCAGGGGTCTTGAGGGATGAGTGGCATTGGCGAAGTACTGAGCTGAGTCAATGTGTTGATGGAGAAGTCTCTCTCTTTATTGTGATTGGTTTACAGTTTTATACCCAAGAAACATCCCCATTACATCTAAACAGAACTTCCCAAGAAAAATACCAGGAGGGGCCTTGCCCTGGGATGCCCCAAAGGAAAATCCGCTTTGCAGTTTCCTTCTTAGTCTGGTGACCTTGTCATCCGAGTAAGGGGGCATCCTGACGGCTCCTGGCACTGGCTCTTTTTTGTACATGCAGTTGGAGAAAGCTGGCTTGATGAAATACTTTTTTCATAATTCTGACACTGAGGAAATAAAAATACTTCTAGGAGAAAGCATGAAGTTAACTAAGTAAAGTTAACTTATTCCTACTGTTATTTCTGGTTTTGCATTTGTCAGGTGAATTGCCATGACACATGTAGTCATGATTTCCTGCCTTTCAATTTGCATGCTGTTTGTTATTAATAAGAGGAATCTTGGTTTGAAAAAGTTGAGGAAGTTGTTGAACTTCACCCTTTTGTTTTTGTCCTGCAGGGATTGCATTTTTGCTCTCTGTGCGTGTTTGTGTTTCCTTTGTGTATAAGTATGCCGGCTATGGGAAACTTAAATTTGTTTCCTGAATACAGCTTATTCAAGTGCAGTTTCCAGAACTGGACCATTTTTTGGTTATAATACTTCTGAGTTAATTTGTAAATGATCTCTATTCAACTCACTCAAAAGTCAGTGTTTACAAATTAAACACTTCCTAATATTTAGAAAATTGGCCAAAATGAATTTCAAATCATCATGATCTGGGAAAAATATTCAGTACTAAATTGATACCTGGTATTGAAGCTGGCTTAAGTTTGTTGTCTTGCTAAATGTAACACTACTATGTACCTAGATTTATTAGAGGTCAAGTAAGACAGTAAAGAAACTGCCTGTAATGTGGAAGACTTGGGTTTGATCCCTGGGTTGGGAAGATCCCCTGGAGGAGGGCATGGAAACCCACTCCAGTATTCTTGCCTGAAGGGCTACAGTCCGTAAGTTTCTAATCAGAAAATGCTGGTATGACAAACAGTTCAGAATTATTTGCCTCTTGGTTTTCACTAAAAATTAAGTGTTTAAGAGTTGAGGATTATGATCTAAATATGTAATTAAAGCTACTAAGAATAAAGGAAAAAATTGTCAGTATATAATAGGAAAGTAGGATATATGTGCTGAGTAAAAACACATGAGGAGTTTTATGCATGGTCAGGCTGAAATTAAATTTCAGGTAAATGGATTTTGCTAATATATGTGGATAACTTGCAAAAAAACATGGAGAAATACTATAACTTTAAACTGAAAAACATCAGATTGTAAAATCTTTACATATAACACACAAACATGATTATGCTAAAAGGTGCATAGAAAAATGACAAGAGGGAAATTCTCCACATTTTAACGCTGACTTTCTTTGAGTGGTGAATTATTTTGATTCTTCTTTCACATTTTATGCATTTATAATATTTATAATAGAAAAAAGGCAAATATTGGGCCAGGAATCAATCTTGCAGTGACTAACAGCATTGTATATTTGGAATTGCAAACTTGACATCAGATGCTGCTCTTTTTACTTTAGAAGGGCAGGCATTCCTAAGGCTTAGATCAATTTCCAAAGGAGATCACCATCAGCTTCAGCACTACACTTCAGTGGTTCCCTCCTGACATAGGTTTTGAGATGTGCCTCCTTGTCAGAAAATAGTGGCTTATCTTCTACCAATTAAGGATTTCTCCTTTGTTTCTGCTTCAGAAACTTATACTTCTGGGAAGTCTCTACACAGCAAGCTCTAGATAAAAATGCTGTAAACTAAAGGAGATTTAGTCTCCCAAGATGAGATAATGCCAACATGTATTTTCAGAGGAGGTTCCTTTGAACCTATATTTATGAGCATTTCAGATTTTCTCCCAAACCTTCAGCTACTAAGCAAAGACCCACATTGGGAGGAGCAACTTGAAGGAATTTGGGTTTGATTATTTTACAAGATTGCTAGTGAAGACATAGGTGATGGCAGTATTAACTAATCTCACTGCCTTTATCCTTTAGTCATCCATTTATTAAGTATTTATTGAGTACCAGATCTTGTGCCATAATTTACATAACCTTTACACTAAATTTATATCGTCTTACAGTGACCAATGATCTTATTTGACCAAGTGACCAAGTATTTTGAAACTATTTGAATTAGTTTTATTTTGTATGTTGAATTAAATGGGAAGTATTTGCAAATGAATGATAAGCCTTCTAAGATTATACTGTATGGATAAATGTTACTCTATGTCCTGGTATAATCTATCAGCCATAATTCTGGTTGAATCACAGCAACGTGATTAAGCTTTTTGTCAACAAATTGTGATCAGATCTTTACCCTTGCCTTTTAAGTCTTTAGTAGCCAGTTAAGTGGATGCTTTACAAAAGTGCTAAATCTTCAAGAAGATTCATAGGAAGGACTTTTAAACAAATATAGGTCAGATATATCACTGAATTTGGTAAGAAATTTATATCAAACTGGTAGGGAAAGCAAACCTTCCCTTTTCTCTGGCAACCATGATGGGCCCTAAGGCTGTCTGCAGAGGAGTCAGCAGAGTGACAAGACAATCTTACAGTGACACTTACCCTGGAAAGGAAAGGGGATTTTGACTGTGCTATACGCTGGCATTCAGGAATAAACAGTGAAAGAGGAACTGTTAGCTGCTTAATTAAGAGAGTTATGCAGTACTGGCTTTAGAAAAATCTGGTTTTCATAAAACATAATGAAAGTCTAAACTCAGTATGCTTACTTTGCCTTCTGAAATAGCACAGCTCTATTGGCAGCATGAAGGTCAAGGGAAAAAAGTAGAAAACTCATGGGCGAACTGTGACTCCTTTAGAGCAAAACAGGAACAATCCTCTATTATCAAATACCACTTTTGCCAGGGCCTTTGTGACATGCATTGTTCTTGCCCAAGTTCTGGCACCTTATCATTTTAAAAAGGATAACAAAAGGATTGGTTACTGGTGGACTGTACATAAACTGGTGTGCATGGTTATAATGTTTATGGATTTTGTCTGTAATATTACTGATTTTGATCTGTATTCTCCAGATATGCAGGAGTGGTTCCCCTCAATTTACTCTGACCTACAACAGTTTGGTAAATTATACTTCTGTGAGTCTGGCTACCTGGACGCAAGTTTCCCCAAGAGTGTCAGGTCCAAACTGTTTTATCAGGCTTATTCTCCTTAATTGCTTATACAAGATTTGAATTAAGGAATTAGAAACACAGGACAATCTCCAACTTGGTACCCACTCCCCAAATCAAGGTAGGACTATGCTACACTTCAGCAGGAAGCAGCTAGACCAATTGTCACCCCATTCTCTGAAAGACTTGGGGAAGGATGAAATGGAACTGGAGGTTGAAACAAGCCAACCTTAAAATCGAGTCCACTAACGAATTTAAACATATCCACATGTTATCCTCAAGATTAAGGATTATCAAAGAAAAGGGAGGCATTGCAACAGAGCAGGATGAGCATAGCCCTTAGCAGGTAGCATTGCTGTACCTCATTACTCTGCACCCTGTTACTAGGCAACAGGTCTTGTTCAGCCATTGCTCAGTCCCTCAAGCATGCACCCTTCCCATAAACAACCAGCTGTCAATGAGCAACATATAGTTGTCCTGCTAAGCTAGTGGTCAGCGCCACAGTGGGCCCTGCCCACCGGTAACTGTCAATGAGGGACCACTGGGGAAGTGATTCAGTCCAGGGCCCGTGGTGTGGTGTCATCAGGTAGAGAGTGAGGTAAGAGGCAGATGCAGGCCTTCTCCTGGAGGCCCTCCAGTTTACCCAGCCTTGGACCAGCAGACCAGCTGGAGGGCCCAGGGAGCAGACTGGGGACTACATCCTGCAGAGCTCCAGAGCCCTCACTAAGGCCCTCCACTAGCCATGGCCCAGGGCTTGAGAAGCAGTGGACTTCTCTCCCATCCCTGTCTCTGTGACCCTCTAGCAGTGGCTGACTATGAGTCACAGTCTGTGAGACCTGGTCTCCCCATTTGGACAGCCTGAGGAGCCACTTGGGTTGGGTGCCTGGCTCCCTCAGGGCTGACAGCTGGGCAAGACATGGGAACCTGGCCCTGAAGGAGCCAGCTGAGATCGGCCTCCTCTTAGCCACGACCGGGACCTTGGAGGGTAAAAGTTGTGCCTTGGGACTTGGCCCTTTCTCGTCAGGACAGAGAATAACATTCATCTGGTAGAGATTTACAGGAACATCCTTACTTGACCATGACCTGACCTTGAGAACAAAGGATCTGACACCCAGAAGTCTGCAACAGCTAACCATGCCCATCCCTCACCTTTTGATTTTAAAGGGACGTGCTGAAAGCTTTCAGTAACTTTGGGGTTCTTAGGGCATGAGCCACCCATCTGCCTGTATGAATCTGTAATAAACCCTTCTCTGTTCCAGACTCCTGTTTAGTATTGATGGACCTCACTGTGCATGGGGCACACGGATGTGCGATTTCGGCCACAGTACTAGATACTGTAAATCCATATTCATATTTTCACTTGGTTGCAAAACTCTGCAATCATTTCTGTTTCTAACTGGTGTTAGTAGATTCCGCTGTAAAACTGCTACACTAATGGTCATTAACACACTTTTTAGCGCCACACTTACTTGCTAGAACCCGGCTACTGGAAGGACAGACCAAAGCGGTGGCTCTGGGACCGACGCGGAGGAGTCTTCGTGCTCCGACGAAACCCTCGGAAGACCGCTGGCGCCATCCTGTGATCTGCTGTGCACACTGCGACCTTAGCTCGCCAGAGACTGCTGCAGGGCGCAGGGATCCGGCGGCGCAGAGGCTGGCGGGGTGCACGGGATCTGCAACCTCTCCCCAAAGTCCCATGACAAATATTGGCTTCCCCAGAGCCAGCGAGTGCAAAAAATTAGCTCTGGTCGAGTCGGCGGGCAGGGACGGCCTCGTCCCGCTCTTGGGCCCGGCGGCGGCGGCGGCGCCAACCCCGGCCGCCCGTGGCGGCTGCACCCTCGGCCGCCGTCTGGCGCGGGGGTTGCCCGGAGGCGCGGGGCACGCGGGAGTTTGCGGGCGGCCGCGGCCACGGCTGAAACCTGGTCCGGGGGTCACCGGAAGGGGAGGAGCACTAGCCATCCGGGCGAGACCTAACGAGGAAGGCAGCTGGAGTCGGCGGCAGCAGCAGGGAGGGAGCAGGCGGAGAGCACTGGTGACTTCCCTGCTGCTTCCGTCACCAAGAGCCAGGAAGGGCCCCTCGGGCGGCAGAGTGTGCGGGCTGCCGGGCAGGGAGCCCCCCAGGCTCTTCACTGGCTGCTCTGAAATGCTTTTGGGAACTGTGGAGCTTCTCCCCCCACAAGGCCTGTCTATTCCGGACGACATTTCCGGGACTGAGAACAAGGCCCCAGAGGGGACTGATGCAGTTGGCTGGGAGAGAGGAGGGAGGTTGGATTTTTAGTCTCAGCAGGGACAACACCCAGGGCCAGCTGGGTTTACCAAGGCTTCATCTGAGAAGCCCTTGGGCCCTTATATTCCCCAGGGCTTCTAGACCTAAGCACAGTTATGAACAGGCAGCCAGGTGTGGAGAAGAGTAGTTGTTTCTCACCTTCCAGCCTGGAGGGAGGGCCCTAAACTCATTTGGGGATCTCGGGAGCTTCTGCTAGAGTCCAGGCCCACTTCAGAACACACAGGAGGTTCCTAGTCTGAGAAGAAATCTATGTATCAAAATATACATACCATTTTAATACTTCTGTATCTAATGTTGCTGATATTTGTGTACTTTTTCTTTCAAACTTTAATTTACTAAAGGAGTAACTAAATTTTCTTTCAAAGAACCAGATTATGGTTTTAATTAATTGTTTCGGGGGAGTGGGGAAGTCTGTTCCCTTGATTTCTATCCTAATTTATTTTTTCTGATTTTCTCAGGTTTTATTATTCCTTTATTAGCTTTTAATTCATTATTTTTAATAGTTCTTTTTTTCTCATAAATCATTTTAAAGCAATGAATTTTTCTCTGACCTCTTCATATAGGTTTTAATATGTAAGTGTTCACTTTATTTCTAAGGAGTATATAATTTTTATTTTGATATCTTCTTTAACCATGTGCTTTTCCCTAACAGTATAGATCAAGGATAGTATTTTTAGTTATTTCATTGCATTATGATTAGCAAATATATATTGTATGGCTTCAGTTTTTTCAGCACTTGTTGAGTTTTCATCTGTCATCTCACACATGGTCAGTTTCTAATCAGTATTACATGTGGATTTTCACACTGATGATTGATCTTGTTAACTGTGTTCTTCAAATCCTCTATATCTTCAAATAAGTTTTTGTTGACTTAGTCTTGTTAAGTCCAAACTCCGGGTCCCAAGCCCCTGAAGAGACCAAGTCCACACAGCAATGCAAAAGCATAAAGGGGTTTATTGCTAGCCCGGCTAGGGCGCAAGTCTCATCCACGAAGTGGAATCCGACAAGAGCCCCGCGCTCCAGATCACAGTTGCTTTTATACAGGCAGTTCTTTGTTACAGCATTGGTATAGCTGGCAGTCAATGTTTGGTCAGTTTAAACTGCGCATCTGCCCTGGATGGTCTATCTCTTGGCGCGCGAGGGACTTTTCCTGGCTTGTGGGGGGAGGTATGAGGTGAGGGTGGGGGAGGTCGCTGGAACTAGGGCAGGCTGTATATCACAGCAGCCTGTCACGGAAGCTGTTTTGTTTACACACCACAGTCTTAATTCCTGAGAAAGATGTATCTATGCTAACATAATTAACAGTTGATTGTTGACTTATTTAAATCTTTGTGTATGCACTTGTGAGGATATACATGTGTGTGTACCTGTGTTAGATGCAAACAATGTTTTTTTACGCTGTATAATTGAAAAGCTTTGTTCCACACTCCCCTCACACACACACAATCAGCAGATGGGTTTCATATTCAACTGGAAGTTTTCTTCCTACAGTCACCTTTCAAGTGCAAACAGTTCTTGTTGTTGTTCAGTTGCTAAGTCCTGTCTGACTCTTCACAACCCCCTGAACTGCAGCATGCCAGACTTCCCTATCCTTCACGATCTCCCAGAATTTGCTCAAACTCTTTTCCATTGAATCAGTGATGCCATCCAATCATCGCATCCTCTGTCCCCCGCCCCCCTTCTCTTCCTGCCTTCAGTCTTTCCCAGCATCAGGGTCTTTTCCAATGATTCGGCTCTTCACATCAGGTGGCCAAAGATTGGAGCTTCACCTTTAGCATCACTCTTTCCAGTGAATATTCAGGGTTAATTTCCTTTAGGATTTGTTATGGCCCTTTAATGGGCCGGGGATTGGGGGTGCAGAGTCCATGATAAGAAAATAAAGGAAAGAAAAAGAGGCCAATATGCCCTAGTTTACGGAAGGAGTCAATAAAACCTCTGACACGAGGTTTGCTTCGCTACACGTGCCCTCGCATGGGGGACTTGAAAGCCCGGGCAGGTTAGTGAGCACAATGGACTCTCGTGCTCTATGAGATTGGCCTGAAAGAGAGAAATAGAGAAAAAGGAAGAGGGAGAAAAGAAATGAGACACAGGGACCAAAGCTCTGATGGAGCAAAGGCATTTATTCAGCATAATGTGGGCATATATATACTGTCTTACAAGATAGCCTTTTCAGCAAAGATAAATATCAAAAATCTTACAACTTATCCAGGAAACATAAGGCTAGAATCCATCTCAAAGAGAGGGGGTTGTAAAACTCACTTTCCATATCAGAGAGGGAAGAAGGCTGTAAATAGTTCCTTTTACTTTAAGAATGTATGCATTCCTTTTGTCCCTGGGAGAGGTGTGCCTCTCCACTCATCTCTGAATATTCAGGGATTGATAAGGGACGTCAGAAAACAGCACACAGGAAGCCTCCTGCCAAATGTTTCCTGACAAGGATTGACTGGTTTGATCCCTGCTTAATGGATTTCTGCTTTTCTGAATATGAAATATCCCTTTTTTAATACTTTATAAATCAACTTTTATACATGTACATTTTGTATGTATAGGTGTATGTAAACTTACACTTTTCTAACTTCTAGAATAATAATCTATATCCTCCTCCTGAGTATAACAAATATTAGTTAGCTTGTTTTATTTCTCTTCATTCTCACCCTCCACCATGCCAATATTATCTGGAATTTGAAGTCCAGATTTTCTTTTTTAGGATCTAGACCAAGAGAATCAATATTTGAAGTCACTAATGGTTTTGAACTCTTTTTGTTTTTTTAAAATAGACAAAATGTGGAGGAGGGACCATAAATGTAAAAAACTGTGCAATCACAGAGTTACCTAAACAAAAATCTTAAAATCCAAACTTGAATCAGTAATCAAAACAGAGGGAGATTTCAATACAGACATGGTGGGTAAAATAAGTTAACGCTTCTCGTGTGACCCAGGACATCACAAACAGTGTCACCTGTACCTCACAATTGATCCCACATGCAACTCTTTTCGATCCTACACTAGAGCCCTCCGTGCTCTGTCCATGGGATTTTCTAGGCAAGAAGACTGGAGTGGGTTGCCTTTTCCTACTCCAGGGGATCTTCCCAATCCAGGGATTGAACCCGCATTTCCTGTGTCTCCTGCATTGCAGACACTGTTAGGGAAGTAGTCTTTTTCAGGTTTCAGAAACAAAGAAAGCAGAGCAGGCCTGTGACTTGTCCCTGACTTGCCTCCCTGCACATACTCTGGCTGTTACCAGCCAGCTGGGCAGCATCGGAGATAAGATAGGGAGTGAGTCTTGGAATTCTCCTGAGCTCTGGAGTTCCAGTCTCCCAAGCTGGAGAGTATCAACACTCACAAGATAAAACATACAGCATTGTGAAAAATTAACATGACACCAGAGCTGCAGTTTGCTCACAGTTGGATGATGATCAGTTTGCAGCCTGGAATTATAAGCAGGAACCCCCAAACTGCAGTTTCGAAGTCTCACCCGTGGAGTGGACACTGCCTAGGACCTTTTCCCAACTGGGGTTTCAGATTGTTGCTGTTACATGGGACTTCCCAGCACTGTTTGAGTCTGGATGTTGGTAAAAACCCAATTTGGTTATGTATCTGCTGTTCTGTTTCTCTTTCCTTTTAATGATTGTTAGGTAATTCTCTATTAAATATTGAAATTGTTTATTAGTGTATGACAAGTGGTTTCTTTTGTTAACAAATCCTTCGAACCTGAGATGAAAATTTAAACTTTGGGCAAAACACAGGCAGATTCTTTTACCACTGTATGACTTTGTATCTATCTTCTTATAGCACATTTCTTTTTAAATTTTTATTACAGGTAATATGTATATTACCTGGTATATGTGTTATATTCCTTTGGTATATGTGTTATATTCCTTTGTGGGTTGAGCCTTTTCTAATTCATTTATTTCATCTCTCTTCCTATCACCTGATTTCTAATTTCTCGATAAAGTCATTCAATAATGAAATTAGACGGATGAATAAATAGCAAGTATTCTAAGCCTTAAAGAAATTTTTCTAGAACTTGGACTTAGCAATATATTTTACTGGCACATGGCCCCCTTCTGGTATCTCATATCTTCCTCTTAGAATCTTTTCTTATTCTTGCAGGAATACAATTCCAGAAATTCTTTCAGGGAGGGCCTGAAAAGTCAATCCACACTTAGATGATAGTTTTGTTGGATATAGAAATTTAGTTTCAAAATTATTTTCCCTAGATTTTAAAAAATACCAATTCATTGTCTTCTTATACCCAAAGTTGTCCAAATGAGAAGTCTGACATAACTTGATTTCTATTTCTTTGCAAAGAATTTTCTCTGTTTCTGGAATTTTCTCCTTAACTCTTGTGTTTTGACATTTTATCACCGTGTTTATAGATAAAGATACTTTTAATTCGTCTCTGTATACTCTGCATTTATTGGAAAACTTGCAGTCTGAAGATATAAATTCTGTGAAAGTCTCCTTTTCTTTACTCAGGACCACCATGTATGACACTTGGGTTGTGCACTGCACTCTAACCCACTGCACAATGGCAGACTCGGAAGATTTTAAGACATTATCCTGCACTGTCACTTTGACATCCTTGTGCTGCTGTGGGCCCTGCTACATGGTTATGTGACAACTCAATCTAAAAGACTCAGTCATACTTGTAATCCATGTACATACTACTATTTTCTCCTGTCAGAAAAAATAGCCACAGCTGTTTTGATTTATAATAGTTGGGACTTTACTATTTCCCATTATAAATGATTTACATGTACTAATCCAGAAAGATTTATCTATTATGCCCCCTTCCAGCCTAAACACATTCCATAATCATAAATGCCATGAAGTTCCCTTAACCAAATGAAAAGATTTCTTTTTTTCTCTAGTCTAAGAATTGAAATTCAAATTCTGCCTTGGTTAAACTTTCCTGCTAATTCTAAAATTGTATTCTCTAGGCATACTTGTTGTTTCTGAAAAAAATTCATTTAAGAATAATTTCTGTCACCCAGTTCTCCTTGATATTAATGTGAAAAAAATCATGAAAATAAAATTTCAAACATTTATAAAGACATCATAGGAAAAGGCACCTACAAAACAGCTTGCATAAGCAAAATCGTTCTTATTCAATTTTCATGTTGCAGCAAGGAGAAAAGTGAAAAGCCTATGAAAACAAGGATATGCTCTCTTGCTGGAAGTAGTCTTATGGTTGATGTATATACAAGTTAATCAGTATGACTGTCTTCTGCTCATTATTCTCCATGTTATAATAGGGAGCGTGAGTAAGTGGACATGCTAAACTAGATGAAATCTACTTCTCCAGAAAGAAATTCAAGTGGTTTAAGGCCCAACCCTAGAGTTGGAAATTTTGTTAAGAACACTGAGCAACCTTTGCCCAGGGTTGTGGTATGTCTGAACTCTGTTTCACATTTCCTCTTGAACTAAAGAGTTTTCCTTCAATGCATTTGAAAATGATAATCCCACTAACTGGAAACTAAGTCCTACACAAATCTCCAACATCAATGCCAATAACAACAAAAAATAAAGCTGATGGCTTTAGGTATTTTGTCTTCCCCTGAATGTTAAAAATGCTGATTAAAAAAAGAATGATAAGGATTTTCCCCTACCTTCTGGCAATTTAAAATTATTGCCTTTGATTCTGTAAAACAACAGAGAGAAATTATTCTTTATTTCATTTCACAAATCTGCATCCTCAATTTTTTTGCCATTAGAATTCCTTCTGGGTGCCTTGTGCTGCCTCAGTCCCAAGACCAGATTACTATCTTGGTCTGGGTCCTCTGAGGGAAAGTGGTAAAGAACTGCTCAAGCTCAATTAGTTCTCCTACTTTGCTGTTTGTGGCTTTGGCCATCCAAAGCCAAGTTCCTTGGATTGGTTGATAATGAAACTCTCTAGATTCTTACGCTGCCATTTAGTAAAATCACCTGAAATATTTATTGTATAATGAGTTCTCAGTCAAAAAAAAGAAGGCTTTGGGACTGTCATCTTCTTGTTTGCCACTCCTCAGACTGCAGTTTGAATAAGTAAGTCTTGCTTATATACTTGGGGAAACTGGGTTCGGAATAGGTGACAGGAACAGGAGCTTCACCTTGAAAATATTGAGAGAAAAAACATTAGGTACTTTAACAAGCAGAAATGAAGAACTCAGAAGTCATCAACCTGATTCCACCAAGCCAATTTCTGAATTTCTAATTAAACATTGCCCAATTATTCACACATTCTCCCTTCAGTTATAAGGTATGTCCTTCTCTGTGCTACCTGATAGTATGCCCTAGATCATTTCTATTCATTTGGCTTGTTTTTGTGTTAAATCCTCCAAATTCAGAGATTTCAACTCAGAAATCAGAAATGGGAAAGAAGTATTGAGAGTATTCCATTTTTTTCTGAAAGTACTGATGGGAAGTTTTACAGACATCATCTGGTTTTTTTTTTAAAGGTATTTGTCAAAGATTACAAAAATTAATTAAAATTTTATTTTTAATTAAAAATTAATTTTAAAAATACTTTTTTAAAAAGGTATTTGTCAAAGCACTAGTAATAGACATTAGAGATAAAGTCTTTTGTTACGGCACTCATTTTTTTTCCTTATTGAGACACATAGCGGATACTTGATTCTACAGAATCATAGGCCCAACAAGTAAACTGTGGCACTGCCTTCTTGGATGCTTTTAAAATAAAGATGTTCTTGTGGCTCTAATGCAAGATGCTTAGGGAGTTGACTGGCAAATCTCTAGGAATCTCTTAAAGCACAGCTTGTTGGGAAAGAAATGTGCTCTGGAGGTACAGAAGTGCCCATGCAAGTGCCTTCCCAGCCACAATAATAATGAGAAACACTGATCAAACACTGCCATGTTCCAGCTGCTATACTAAGTGCATTAAGTACATTATCTCATTTAATCTTCACAACAAGCCTCCAAGGTATGTTTCATTATTTTTCTTGTTTCACAGAAGAAGAAATTGAGGTTCAGAGGAACAAAGAAACTTTTCTAAGGTCATTGAGCTCTTAGGTGGAGAAGCTGGAACTCAAAGCTAACGCCTATCACTACTTCAGTACACTGCCTTTTAGCTGGTGTGTTGACTTTTATAACTGGTTTGCTATAAGGGGTCCATGGCCAGAGACCAGGGCGTGGACTCTGACATAATAAATGTATATTTGGTCTCTTTCCCCAGTTACTGACACAGAGTTCCTAAAACTCTTTGGGATAGTGGTGCTAAGTACATCTTTTGTTCTAATATTTGGTCTTTGGTCCCAATTCCTGACACAGAGCTCCTAAACCCCTTGGGATTTTCTGGGTAATAGGAGCCTATTATGTTCTAATGAGATGACTCTTCTTGGACTCCTGAGTACCTTCAGGAAAGGGGCTGGTCACCAGAGAGGCTGGGTATAGATGAGAAGATTGAAACTGTTAACCCTACATCCTCCAGGGAAGAGAGGGGGACTGGAGACTTAGTTAATAATCCATCATGCTTACTTGACGAAACCTCCATAAAAATCCCTAAACTATGAGATTCAGAGAACTTCTGGGTCAGTGAACATACCCGCATGCCAGGAAGCCATGTGGACACCCCAGGTACACAGGGACAGAAGCTCCTGCACTCAGGGCACTTCCAGATCTTGCCCTGTGTATGTCTTCATCTGCTGGTAGTCTGGATCCTTTATTATATATTCTTTATAATGGTAGACATGTTTGCCTGAGCTCTATAAACTGATAGCAAATTATTGAAATGGAGGAGGGGGTTGTGGGAACTCCTGATTTGTAGCCAAGACTGACAGGGGTCTACTACTTGTGACTGGCATCTGAAATTGGGGTGTGTGTTGGGGGTGGGGGAGGAACTCTTCTTGGCTGAGCCCTTAATGTGTGGGGGTCTGAGCTAACCCCGTGTAATTAGTGTCAAAACTGCTTGATGTGGAAAACCCACACACTTGGTGACCAGAAGGGTTGAAAGTAAGTAAGTAGAGGAAACAAAAGTTTTCCTTTTGTGCTCTTATGGCTTCTGAGTTAACTGTAGGTAAGTATCCTTAGATGCTTGACAATGTACATTATGAAGCTTCTAAAGTGATTTCTGGACCATGGTGGCTGCAACTTCTCCTAGACTTTCACTCTGTATTGTGCCATTCCCCATTCAGAGGGCAAAAGATTATAAACATACTTTTTGTTAAATCCAACTCTTAAGACTTCTGCATCTCATAAATGCAATTCCACAGCCCTCCCTTCTCAACTACTCATTCCCTCATCAATCTATTCATCCCATCAATATTTACTGAGTGCCCATTCTATTCCAGATATAGCTTGAGAAGATAGGGATAACAGTGGCAGTGGCCACAGGACTAGAAAAGGTCAGTTTTCATTCCAATCCCAAAGAAAGGCAATGATAAAGAATGTTCAAACTACCACATAATTGCATTCATCTCATACACTAGCAAAGTAATGCTCAAAATTCTCCAAGCCAGGCTCCAATAGAACCAAGAAGTTCCAGATGTTCAAGGTGGATTTAGAAAAGGCAGAGGAACCAGAGATTAAATTGCCAACATCCGTTGGATCATCAAAAAAAGCAAGAAAGTTTCAGAAAAACATCTGTTTCTCCTTTATTGACTATGCCAAAGCCTTTGACTGTGTGGATCACAACAAACTGTGGAAAACTCTTCAAGAGATGGGAATACCAGACCACCTGACTTGCCTCCTGAGAAATCTGAATGCAGGAAAAGCAGCAGCAGTTAGAACAGGACATGGAACAACAGACTGATTCCAAATTGGGAAAGGAATAGGTCAAGGCTGTATATAGTCACCCTGCTTATTTAACTTCTATGCAGAGTACATCATGTGAAATGCCAGGCTGGATGAAGCACAAGCTGGAAGAAAGATTGTCGGGAGAAATATCAATAACCTCAAATATGCAGATGATACAACCCTTATGGCAGAAAGCAAAGAGGAACTGAAGAACCTCTTGATGAAAGTGAAAAAGGAGAGTTGAAAAAGTTGGCTTAAAACTCAGCATTCAGAAAACTAAGATTATGGCATCCAGTCCCATCACTTCATGGCAAATAGGGAAACAATGGAAACAGTGACAGACTTTACTTTTGGGGGCTCCAAAATCACTGCAGATGGTGACTACAGCCATGAAATTAAAAGACACTTGCTCCTTGGAAGGAAAGCCATGACCAATCTAGACAACATATTAAAAAGCAGAGGCATTACTTTGTCCACAAAGGTCCATCTAGTCAAAGCTATGGTTTTTCCAGTAGTCATGTATGGATGTGAGAGTTGGACTGTAAAGAAAGCTGGGCAGTGAAGAATTGATGCTTTTGAACTGTGGTGTTGGAGAAGACTCTTGAGAGTCCCTTGGACTGAAAGGAGATCCAACCAGTCCATCCTAAAGAAAATCAGTCCTGAATATTCAATGGAAGAACTGATGCTGAAGCTCCAATACTTTGGCCACCTGATGTGAAGAACTGACTCATTTGAAAAGACCCTGATGCTGGGAAAGATTGAAAGCAGTAGGAGAAGGGGCGAACAGAGGATGAGAGTGGCAGCACCAACTCAATGGACGTGAGTTTGAGCAAGCTTCATCGGTTGGTGATGGACAGGGAAGCCTGTTGTGCTGCAGTCTATGGGGTTGCAAAGAGTCAGACACAACTACGCAACTGAATTGAACTGATAGGAATAGAGCAGTGAATAAAACAAAGTACCTACATTTATAGGACTTACTCTGAGAAGGTAGCAGACTAGTCAGACAACGTATTGATCACAAAGTAGCCTAAATTATTGTACCACATATTTTTAAAAACAATGGCTTACTTAAAGAAGATACAGATTTATTCATCTCTCATGTGATAGTCCAGGGCTAGTAGCGAGGTTCTGCCATTCTCATCACATGGCTTCCATTTCTGGGCCCAGAGTGGTTGCTGTAAGTCCTGCAACCCAGCCAGCGCAGAGGGTAAAAGGGCAAAGGCAGCACATATTTATTCATTTTTAGGGCACAAACTAGAAATAATATGTATCACTTCTATTCATATCTCATTGGCTCAGACCTTTGTCTTATGGACAAACCTAGATGCAGAAAAGCTGGTAAAGTAGCCTTTAATTAAGAAGCTATGCACCCATAAACCAGGGAGTGAAAGTAAGCAGAGAAGAATAGCTTTTATGGGTAATGGTCTCTGATTCAATAGTATTCAGATGGTACATGGAAGGAAATTTAGCACTTTTTTTCATCTCTGGAATGCAACTTCCACCTCCTTTCCTTCTTTGGAACACTGGAAAAGCAGTACATCAAGCCAGGATGAAAAAGTTTTACTCTAACTTCATCATTTTGGTCACAAAGACACATTCATCAGCTGTAGATAAGGTATCAAGTGCAGTACTTTCTCTCCTCTTTTAGGATTTTTAAATCTCTAACAGTCATTTTAACTGGGTCAATAATTATTAAGAGCAATTAAAAAAGCATCCAGGTTAAAGGAGCAAGGGGAAAAAAATTGGAATAAGTAGAAGAGAAAAAACAATCTCATGGGAGCACCTGAATCTACCATCCTTGCATCATTTTCTAGTGTTCTACAGTCTGGACAATAAACTTTGAGGAGCTATTTTCTATCAGGCACTGGGATAGCCCTTGTGAAAAAAAGACAAGCAGTATTAAAAAATGATAGATCCTACCCTCTAGCAAAGACAAACACATGAAAATGTAAAAGCAATGGAAAAAAATATAAGGACAATACTACACAGTTCACAAAGCTACACAGTTAACTGTAAATCCATTGTGCAAGGAATAGAGCCTTAAGAGTCAAAAGGAAGAAAATCTCCCTGTGAACTAAAACAGGATGGGGAGGCTTCACAGAGGGAGATCTAAGTAAGAGTTTAAAGAACTGGTATGATAGGTTTGCGTAGTCTAGAGAATGACAGAGTACTTACTGCAACTTAGAGGAGTGATCCCACAAAAGCAAAAATGAAAAGAAATTTAAGATGCATTAAAGGATAATTAGTAGAACATCTTACCTAAGCTGGAGGACTGGGGGAAACAAGTAATTGGAGAAGGTGCCTTTTGGCAAGATGATAGAAGGCCTTTAGTTTCAGGATAAGGAGTTGAGGTTTAATCTTTTAGTCACTGAATAAATAATGATGGCTTTTGATTAGGTGCACCAACTTCCAATGCTTTTAACAACTTCAAAAGACCATAAGAAACATGGTCCCTAGTCCTCAGGGAGAAGAGAGCCCTTGAACTTTAGGATTCTAGATGAGAAGAACAGATACTATCTGATGGCTTGTTTGGGTAGAAGACAGGCCACTCTGGCCTTCGAACTTAAGAGTAATTTTTCCTACCACAAAGTGTATTGTATAATGATTTTTTTTCCTTTCAACTGGAAATTTTAGATTCTTGGTTGAGTCATCTTTCCCTGGCCTCTTTGTCTGATAGTCTCTGGGGAAAGATGACTAACTGAGAATCTTTATTTTCACGTGAAAGAGAGAAATCACACACAGCCCACTTTATTCAACTTTTAATTAGATGTAAATTTGAACTCCTACATTATAAATTAATAAAATTCATTTTAAGCACAGTCATGTAAATTCCCCCAAGTTTGATTAATATAAAAACTTGACTGTCAAGTGAATTGGAAACTAAGATTTTGTCCTTTTGCCTCAGGGGTATATTTTATTTGGTAAAATATCCAGCCTTTGTCAGGATTAGTCTCGAGTTTCACAAGTTCTGAGAGAGCCTTAGAAATTCATCCCACGTTAACTGTGCGCTTTTGTACATCATGCCCCTAGAATCTATTAAAACAAAACAAAACAAAAACAAAAAAACCCACTGAGAATACTAAAACCCACCTCCCTAGTCCCCACCCCGAACCTGACTTTATCAGGGAACTTCAGGACAGGCACCTGGATGTATGTTTAGCAGGCTGGTAAGTGGTTCTTGTAATCAGGGAAGTTTGTTACAAAACTAAGACAAGGTCCTTGGCCCTGGAGACTATTTTCCTGTGGAGGAATGTAGACAATCATAGTAAATTATGTACTGCTCAGTTTTCACCAAAAGCAGAGGACAGGGGGGAAAGTTTGACCTAAATGAGGACTAAATCCTAAAAGGAAAAAAACAAAAAACAAAAAACAAAACCAGCCCTGAAGGAAGGGAAGTCTTTGAGGCCTGGGTCTCTCAACCTTACCACAAGGATCAACGTTATGCATCAGAGAGAGAATTCTTAAGTTGTGGGGGCTGTAAGCTGTCCTATACATTGCAGGATGTACTCACTAAATGACAGTAGCACCCCCTCCCAAGTGATGACAGTCAAAAATGTCTCCAGATATTGCCAAATGTCCCATGGTGTGTGGGGGGGCGGGGGTTTGAGGAGTGCGAAAATTTATCTGGTTGAGAGTCACCGGGCTAAAAAGTTAGGGGAGGATGGCTAGGTTGGGATTTGCTGATAGGCCAACAAACTAAAGCACCTGGCTATGTTGGCAAAAGCTTGTGACAGATACCCAGAGGAGTACGTTTAAAAAGACTAAAATATTAGTACGCAGCGGGAGCTGGGGAACTCAAGGTTCTCTACCTGTACGTTCAGAGTAAATCCCAGCTCGTTTACTAGATAAAAGAACTAATTTAGTAGGTTAGCCCTCCCCTCCCGCCTATACCTAAATTCCACTGAAGGCTCAGACTAGGCAGGTAGGGACTATCTTGACCACTTATTACCAGCAAGACGATATTTGCCTTTAGGTGGCACCACCGGACCATGGGACGTTTCGAATTTGAACCGCTAGGGCAACTTTTACCATTGTCCCAATCCAGCCCTACCTGTAAATGAGATCTTAACTACAGACCCACTCCACGTAATCATTTAAGTGTTTACAGCCGCTTTATCTGGTAACTTAAGTGGCTCTGAAAAGAGCCTTTGTGTATAACGTAGATGTTCGATCTCGTCCCTTGCGCGCCCTTACTTTGAACTGGTGTACTTGGTGACCGCCTTGGTGCCCTCGGACACGGCGTGCTTGGCCAGCTCGCCGGGCAGCAGCAGCCGCACCGCCGTCTGGATCTCTCGGGAAGTAATGGTCGAGCGCTTGTTGTAATGCGCTAAGCGCGACGCTTCGCCAGCAATGCGCTCGAAGATGTCATTGACGAAGGAATTCATGATGCCCATGGCCTTGGACGAGATGCCGGTGTCCGGGTGCACCTGTTTCAGCACTTTATACACGTAAACGGAATAGCTCTCCTTGCGGCTGCGCTTGCGCTTCTTGCCGTCCTTCTTCTGCACTTTTGTGACAGCTTTTTTAGAACCTTTCTTAGGAGCAGGAGCGGATTTCGCTGGATCCGGCATTTTCCGACGAAAAGACACCACACGCCCGTACTAAACGATCCCAAATAGCTCAAACCTGGCCGCTTACGCACTACTTATAGCGACTGTATGCAAATAAAGGCTAACAGAATACTGCATTTTTATTGGTCAATATACAACAGTGTCGTCATAGAGAGGCAGAGTCCATGTAAATCAGGTTCTGCTTGCGCTTTCTTAGTGGTTCTTACAACAAACGTCTTGTTAACCAATCAAGATGCTCTGTTTCACAACTAAATTAAGTAAATGTAGTTTCACCTGTTTCGGGTCTTTGGTTAAATGATTTTCATTTTCTCGTTGACTTCTATATAGTAGAGATCTGAAGCGCGTGCTAAAGACAAGCTAACTTTCTCTTATTTTTGTATCGTTTTACTTCTCTGTAATACTTTGTGGAAGTTTGGTTCTGGTTTTCGCAACAATACCTTAGCACCGCCCCCCCCTTTTTTTTACGGTTTCCGCCTTCTGTCTCATACTCTTAGGAAGATGGGATCCTACATATCTCAGGACTCTTGTCCCCATTCTTAACAGTTGAAATACCGAGGAACAACTTGGGGATTGAGGATTTTATCTAACATCTGGCCTAATTCTATTAACTGTAGAATCGAGCTGAAACCGATTACCATTCCTACAGTTATTACATAATAACAGCCTTCTTCAGTATTCAGATTTGGGCTAACGTTTTGTACTGCCAGCTTGGAAAGCGCTACAAACGACTGGCAGAGAATTTAGCTCCCTGCAAAGTTTTTTCAGAAATAGCTAGGTTGGAGCTCTGCACCAAGAAATCAAACCAGCTTGTAAAAAGCAGTTAACAAAAACGACCCAGACCTTGCTTCTGGGGCTCCCTCTAGCGTCTGTCAACTTTAATCCCATAACTACCACTCAACGCGTGCTAAACTCCCCTGCTCGCTTTATCCTTAACACCCGTGCATTAAGAGTTCAGACTAAAGTGAAAGCTGGCACAGCTGCTTTTTATGAGAACGTGGGTGGC
Organism: Antilocapra americana; assembly: GCA_007570785.1. Lineage (NCBI taxonomy): Eukaryota > Metazoa > Chordata > Mammalia > Artiodactyla > Antilocapridae > Antilocapra > Antilocapra americana. The sequence goes on from ML660783.1 coordinate 172,869, forward strand.
TCTGAAAAGAGCCTTTAGATCGTCTACTTTAAAATGTACGCCTTAAGCCCGCTCCCCGCGGATGCGGCGAGCCAGCTGGATGTCCTTGGGCATGATGGTCACGCGCTTGGCGTGGATGGCGCACAGGTTCGTGTCTTCGAACAGCCCCACCAGGTAGGCCTCGCTCGCCTCCTGCAGCGCCATCACGGCCGAGCTCTGGAAGCGCAGGTCCGTCTTGAAGTCCTGCGCGATCTCGCGCACCAGCCGCTGGAACGGCAGCTTGCGGATCAGCAGCTCGGTCGACTTCTGGTAGCGCCGGATCTCCCGCAGGGCCACGGTGCCCGGCCGGTAGCGGTGCGGCTTCTTGACGCCACCCGTGGCCGGCGCGCTCTTGCGGGCCGCCTTGGTGGCCAGCTGCTTCCGCGGGGCCTTGCCACCGGTCGACTTGCGGGCAGTCTGCTTCGTACGCGCCATGGTATCTCACAGGTTTTATTCAGCGGCCCCTTAGGCAGTCTCATTTATAGACATAGCCTCGTCTTGATTGGGCCAGAAAAGCTAGCAATTTCCGAAATTGTAATCTCATTGGCTAGAATTCACTCCTATTTAGGCAGAAGATTGTAATGTTAGTCTCTTTACTTACAACCTCCCTTTTCCAGTCCTTTTCTATAATCTTATCACAGATTTTTTTTTAAAGACCTTTTCTTTAAATGGCTGTTAACTTTCGTAAGAACAATTTATGAAGTGTTTTTGCACGCTTGGGATTTATATTTTAGCAGGTTCTTTGAAAATACAAGCATGCCCTAGGTTTCAGCCTGCATTTCCACTTACTAGTTAGTGTAACTCCTCTCTGATAACTAACAAATTTATTTAACTCCTGACACTAACTAAGCGAGAGTTACATTACGACTGAGGTTCAACAAAACAATATGTATTTGAAGGAACCAGAAATTAAACTTAACCTTTACCTGGTTCGGAACTACACCTAAATTGTGTGCTGCTGCTGCTAAGTCACTTCAGTTGTGTCTGACTCTGTGCGACCCTATAGACGGCAGCCCACCAGGCTTCTCCATCCATGGGATTTTCCAGGCAAGAGTACTGGAGTGGGTTGCCATTGCCTTCTCCGAAATTTGATGGTTACCAACTCATTGTTAGAGCCATCTGCCTTCCCCTCCTTGGAATGCGGTTTTTTCCTCAATCCATCAAATGGGTAACTAGGTCCTATGGACAAAACGCTTTAAGTAAGGGAAGATAAAACCAGAAATATTAATTTCTCCCTTACAATAGTGAATAGTTTTAAATAGTCAAGTTGCTTATCAGTCATTTAACGTTAAACAGTCAAAGCACATAAATTATTCGTTGATTACTGAGTTGCTAGCATATTTTCTTCAATAGTTTCCTAATGCTTACAGTTTCAAATCTTTTCCCTATACAGAAACTGAAGCTCCTTTGCCTTTTATTTCCTGTGCTTCAAAGAATTTCTCAGAAAATTGCATGTAGTAAAACAAAAGTTATGTAAGGTTACCAATGCTTAAAATTGTAATAACTAACAAACACTTTTAATGATATGCTTATTTGATTGGAAAACATCACATATAAAAACTCAAACCTGAGAATATAATCAGGCCCAAGAGGCTCAAAACTTAGCTCGAAGGTATGATGCTCACTTTCCTGAAATTGAAAGTGATTTTGAGAGTTTTTCCTGAACATTAAACACAAGGTAGAGACAATCTGTGATGTATGGTTGCCTTAGAAGTCACCTTTAATAACAGAATTCTGATTCATATTAGAAGTCTCCTTAGGCAGCAGCAATCTCCTGCTATAGGGAGAAGATCCAAAATGTCAGTGAGAAAGTGTTGCTGATGTGAACAATTTTTACCATCTCCTGTGGTTATTTTGTAATAATGTCTTGGATATACAGAGCACTGCTCAGTATTTTAATTTTCTACATCTATTATTTAATTCCAACTCTGTGAAATAGATGTTATTTAACTCCTTTTACAGATAAAGAAACTGAATCTCAGAGATATTATGGCTCATCCTGGATGACTAACAAGGCCTACATAATATTCTAAAGCACAAGAATGAAATTACAATGGATTTCCAGTTTCTTCAGGCTTGGGGTATATTTTAAAGCACTGAAGAATTTTCCCAACATACAGTCAAATTACTCAATTCAGTTGTTCCCGTCAGAAGAAGAAACTACCCCATGGCAGGTGTCTGGGTTACAGCCCAAAGCTGCCCACCCAAGTGTCACATTTCTTTGAAAAAAATTTGTTTTGATTTGATGTATCCACTCTTGGCCAAGCTGTATGGGATGTGTACATTTAAACAAGAAAAAGATTCTCGAGCTGTCTGTTTGCAGTAATGGCACTTGTATTACCTTTATCAACCAAAAATTGGCACTTGCCACAGGTTCTTGCCATCTACCTCTACAAGGATTAAGTCATGGGTTGCTGCAGCTGCTGACCTCCAACACTCCTTGAAGGAGTTTGGGGTGGAAAGCAGGAATTAGGCTCTCTGTTCCGGAAAACTGGTAGGTCGGGTCTTTAGACAGATATTCTCAGGAGCTGATTTCATGAGCCCAATAATTATAGCTATAACAAAATATATACATAAGATATAACATATCTAGAAAAACACTAAAATCCTTCATGGTGATAATTGTTTTTCGCATGACTAGCAGAAGTTTCATAATGCTAGCTGAAATTTTCTACAAGAAATATGTGCTTGATTGCACGCACTCCCTTTTTGCCAAAATCAAGTATATATTGTCTTTGCCCTCTACTTCTTTGGAAGTTTCTCAGAGCTATCTGAGGTGCTGTCTCCCAGGCTGCAATCCTCATACTGTCCCAAATAAAACTTAACTCACAACTCTCACATTGTGCATTTTAAATTATTTTTAGTTGGTATCTTTATAACAGAGAATGAGAAAATTCCCAGAGTCTTCCTCTGGCTTAATAAAGAAGCCGAACAAGAATTTCTACTTCTCAGAAAACAGTAATGCCAACTTCAATGTTAACCCTGAGACAACAAATCAAATAAGATAATCAGAATAGTACAATATTATGAGTTGTAAGTAACATTTCTCTGAATATAACAATCTGTAATATATGGTCACTTTAGAAGTCATCTTTAATATGATATATGATTGTCTTAGAAGTCACCTTTAATAAGAGAATTCTGATTCATATTAGTTCAATTTCACCTAGTCTCCACATTGGACAATAGAGTAATAATCCTGTCAAAGTTCTCAATATACCACTTTATCAAAAGTAAGTTTATAACAGAAGAATCTGTGCTTTGCTGCAGCTGTGAGGAAGAGGCAATCTTTTTCTCTTTTAATATTTCTGAAGTTTCTTTCATTAGAAATAAGAAGAATATGCAGTTTTAAGACTGAGTACTAAAATTTCATTATTTAGTACTGAGCGGGGGAAGAAAACAGGTATGAGAAGCTTAAATTTGACCTTTGGAAATGAGCAGGCAAAACATATAATGCTTTGTATGTGCATGTGTTTGCTTTTAATATAAAAGTAATGAACTAAATTATAAGTTCTAGGAAGACAGTTTGTGTCTTGTTTTTTATTTCAAGTGCCCCCAAGGTTTCAAGTATCACAATTTTGAGACTAAATCTTCGGCCTGTGGGTTTCAGGCCACATGCCTGCTTCTTTCCATTTTGAATGGCTTGCAGCCCTGGACCAAACTGAGAGAAGGCAAAGGATTTTGAGTTTCCTTTCTTATCCCATTCTGAGCTAAACTCATTCCCCCAACACTCTACTTATTGGATAAACACTTCCCCTTTCCTGCCTGACCTTAACACTACTGCCTGTAAGGTACAGTGAGGGATTGTGTTGGGGAGGAAAAGTTTTCCTTCACGCGCTTAGGGTCCCTGGCTGAGTCTGAAAATTAAACAAAGATTAACAGGAAAAAAGCACACACATTTATTTTTTACATGATGCAGAACATTCATAAGGAAAGAAGATCTGAAGAAACAAGCCTTAGCATTTTTATGCTAGATTTAATGAAGAGCAGGTCTTGTGTAGAAATATGAGAGGTCAATGAGTATGACATAAGTGTACTAAACTGGGGGAACAGCCAGGCCTGCTTGTTAGGATTCTTCTGTGTGTCCCTTTGTCTTTAGAGATAAAGATGCTCTTTTTCTCTGGAAGTAGGGAGAACACCTCTCACAAAAGAGTTTTATGACCTCTTATGGCAACCCACTCCAGTACTCTTGCCTAGAAAATTCCATGGATGCAGGAGCCTGGTGGGCTATAGTCCATGGGGTCGCAGAGTCGGACACGACAGAGAGACTTCACTTTCACTTTCAGGTGAGAAAGTCTGGGGAAGGTCATAGTGACCCTCTTGCTTAAGTCATTTTCTCAAAATTTCGTCAGCTCATTCAATATGCTGAGGTGCCGTATTTTGGAATAGCATGTCTTGAACTCCATCAGTGGCAACATATGTCACCCCTAAAATATGTCACATTGATATAAGGATTATTTTAAACTAGGGGACTTCCCTAGTGACTCAGATGGTAAAGAATCCACCTGCAATGCAGGAGAGCTGGATTCAATCCCTGGTTCAGGAAGATCCCCTGGAGAAGGGAATGGCAACTCACTCCAGTATTCTTGCCCAGAGAATTGCATGGACAGAGGAGCCTGGCACAGGCTACCTCCAAGGGGTGGCAAAGAGAGATGTGACAGAGCAACTTTCACTTTTTGCTTTTTAAAATAAAGGCACTTGAAAAACAGCAGATACAAGAAGGGCCCTCTGACAACCCATTTTCTTCCTTAAGAAAAGAGATTAACCCCCCTGCCCCATATGGTACATATCTTCCCTAACAGGAGAGTGTTCCAAGACAGGGCATCCTGGAAGCCAAGAGGAATCTGCTCAACAAACCTTATTAAACCAACCCATATCTCCCTAGTTACTTCACCACCTAGTTAACTCCCCCAATTAACTTCACATAGTTAACTACCTTCGTCCAAACCTTTTTGTCTTGTAACATCTCTAGGATTCATCGGGTTTTTTATTTGTTTTAAAAGTTATGTATAAGCTCAGGGCCTACCTAGGTCTTCATGTTCCTTTTGAAGACTCCTGTATACACATAGAAATATGAAATTATATGCTTTTTTCCTTTTGACTGGATTTATGTCAGTTTAATTCTCAGGCCCAGTCACAGAATCTAAGATGTAGAATAAAGTCTTCCCTCTGCTATAAGTTTATACAATTTCTGGCTTTCCAGTGTAACATGTCCCTGTGGACTATAGTAGATTCAAGTAAAGTTACACACAATATTTTAAAGCTATACAAACAAGAACATTTTTTGCTTCATTAACCATCCTCATGAGATTTAAGCTACATATTGCAGGAATTTTAAGGGCCATATATATTATTTTTAACATTTATTTGACTGTGTGGATCACAACAAACTGTGGAAAATTCTTCAAGACATGGGAATACCAGACCACCTGACCTGCCTCCTGAGAAACCTGTATGCGGGGCAAGAAGCAACAGTTAGAACTGGACATGGAACAACAGACTGGTTCCAAATAGGAAAAGGAGTACGTCAAGGCTATATATTGTCACCCTGCTTATTTAACTTCTATGCAGAGTACATCATGTGAAATGCTGGACTGGATGAAGCACAAGCTGGAATCAAGATTGCTGGGAGAAATATCAATAATCTCAGATACCCAGATGACACCACCCTTATGGCAGAAAGCAAAGAATAACTAAAGGGCCTCTTAATGAAAGTGAAAGAGGAGAGTGAAAAGTTGGCTTAAAACTCAACATTCAGAAAATTAAGATCATGGCATCTGGTCCCATCACTTCATGGCAAATAGATGGGGAAAGAATGGAAACAGTGGGAGACTTATTTTGGGGGGCTCCTAAATCACTTCAGATGGTGACTACATCCATGAAATTAAAAAACATTAAGAAAAGTTATGATCAACCTAGACAGCCTATTAAAAAGCAAAGACATTACTTTGCCAACAAAGGTCCATCTAGTCAAAGCTATGGTTTTTTCAGTAGTCATATATGGATGTGAAAGCTGGACTATAAAGAAAGCTGAGCACCGAAGAATTGATCCTTTTGAACTGTGGTGTTGGAGAAGACTCTTGAGAGTCCCTTGGACTGCAAGGAAATCCAACCAGCCCATCCTAAAAGAAATCAGTCCTGAATATTCATTGAAAGGACTGATGCTGAAGCTGAAGCTCCAATACTTTGGCCACCTGATGTGAAGAACTGACTCATTTGAAAAGACCTTGATGCTGGGAAAGACTGCAGGAAGGAGGAGAAGGGGACAACAGAGGATGAGATGGTTGGATGGCATCACCGACATGATGGACATGAGTTTGAGTAGGCGCCAGGTGTTGGTGATGGACAGGGAAGCCTGGCGTGTGGCAGTCCATGGGGTCTCAAAGAGTCAGACACGACTGAGAGACTGAACTGAATTGCAACTTAGAGAAAATATTCAGGCCACAGTTGTTAGCAGGGCACTTAATACTTCTGGTCTGTGGGGAAAATTAGAACAGAATACTCACAACTTAACCTACATATATAGCCTGTCGGGGGGTATAAAAAGTATTTTTTAAACATATCCTCTTCCTCAACGTTCCTTTTATTTAATTTTTGTAACAAGTGTACATATGTAATTTCATTTAATACAGCTGCGCATGGATTGCTTTCTCAATCTGAATTTACTTGCAAAAGGGAAAAGGAAAATTTACTTGGAGAGAATTTTGTTTAGGTAATGAGTGATTAGTCCCTTCACAGGCAGATGAAGCATACTGAAAGTTTGTAGATACTCTCTGAATCTGCCTAGGGCTCTGTTCCCTCTGACATCAAAAATCATTACTTCTGTCAGCCTGGGGAAGGAGATACATGGGTTCCAGGCTGAACAGTTTCTTTCAGGAGGCTGGGCTCTGCCCAGATAAGAGATAAAAGACCACATATTTCTTATTCATGAAGTTAAGGAGACCTCTCTGACTAAACATATGTAGAAAGGCTCCTTGGAGGTCAAAAAGGGAGGGGGCATCACCTCATAGTAATTGATGTCAACTACCCATAAGCCTATTCTCCAGAATCCATCTTGGCTAAGAGATGCATGTGCGCACATGGAAAGATCCTGAGATATACCCAATACAGACTCAGAACCAGGCAAATCGAAATGATTGGCCAAAGGAAACCTGGAAGCAATTCCCCATAAAAGTGATTCAAACCACCACAAGAGTGCTACTCTCTTTCAGCCTGCCTGTGTGTTTGTCTGTACATAGTGGCCTCTTTTTCCTCCTAACAAATACTGGTTTCACTACTTTCCATCTTTGTGCGAATTCTTTTCTGCAGAGCCAGAGAGCCAGAGCCTTGTCATTGACCTCTGGTCTAGTGGCTAGGATTTGGTGCTCTCACCGCCACGATCTCAGCCTCAGCCTGGCCAGGAACCAAAGCCCGGCTTCAAGCTGCTGCAGGCCAAGAGCTCTTGAGCTCAAACCTTGGCTTGCGGTTGTTTCATCATGTTACACGTTGGTTGTGTCTTTCTTTCCTAGTAGTGTTTGAAGCAGTCAAATGGAGGAACTGTTCATTTTATAAACAATTACTGAGCTTGTGCTAGATACTGAAAAACATGTTGGTTTACAAAGAAAAATAAAAACCACTGCCAGGCACTCAAAAGTGGGGGAGGGAAATATAAGATGCAAAAGATACATAAAATAATGTGATAGATTCTGTAAAAGTTGGTAATGAATCAGAAAAAAGCATGTGTTTGTCTACCTTGAAGCAGCAAATGGAGAGAAAGATATTACAGGGAAGGAAAAATAATTTTCCCTCCGCCCTTCTGAGTTCTCAGCTGAGACCTCTATAATAAGAGACAGATTAATAAGAGAAAAACAAACAAATTTATTAATAGGTATACCTCAGGTTTATATGAGAGATACAGGAGAAAATGAATAACACCCCAAAATGCCTTAGAATACAGACTTAAATGCCATCTTAATATGAAAGAGGGGTCAGATAGGCCTGTCAGTGAGAGTAAATGATTTTTAGGAAAGATGAATGGGCCCCTAGAACGCATGAGTGGTGTGATCCCTTGTGACAAGTTTGTCTGAGTGTGGTAGTGACATCCAGTTTCCTCTCCTGTGTTGAGCCAGTCTTCCCTGATGTTTAAAATCCCATGGAAATCAGAAAGAGTTCCTTTCTGAGGGTCTGTCTTTAGGTAGGTAAAGGAGTTCAAATAAAGTCTATCCCTACATTAGCTGTTTTGCAAAGTACTTCAGCTCCAAATAATCAATACACTAATGCAGCATATTTTGAGGTAGCATGTCCAAAACTCTGTCAGTCATATTCTGAGGTGGCATATGCTACTACCCTTCAAGATCTACTGTGAATTCCAGAGTGTTCATTTAGGCTTGTGATGCATGATGGCACCATCCAATGAGCAGAGTTGTTCAGCCACTCAGTTGTGTCCAACTCTCTGCAACCCCATGGACTGTAGCCAGCCAGGCTCCTCTGTCCATGGGACTCACCAGACATGAATACTGGAGTGGGTCGCCATTTCCTTCTCCAGATGAGCAGAGGAAGAACCTCAATTTTTATAGGTGGAGAGAGGAGAATATATTTCCTCAGCCCCCACAAGAGTCACACCTTGGAGAGTTTAAACATTTTGATTTAGGGAGATTTTGAGTTTAAAATGACTAAAGAGAATAACCAGGAGAATAACCAAGAAAATAACCAGGAGAATCTCTGTGCCTGGAGCCTAGACGTTTATATAAAGATATAGATTTAAGAGTCATTAGCATACAGAAGATAGAACTAAAGGAGAGATGAAAGAAGGCAGATAAATTGTTTACTCTTTTATTTTTTTTTAGGTCTGTTATGACTTATTTCCCACCAGTGACCAGGCTAATACAACATAATTTGCAAATACATTAGTTAAAATTATAACTTCTAATATTCTGGACATAAATATTTTTGCATCTTATTTAACATTGCTCCATTTAGCCATTAGCTTTTTTCTTTTTTTTTAAGTTTGTAGGTTTTAGGTATTTAAAAAATATTAATAGACATACCTCAGAAAAAAAGATAATTCTTAGGTAGAAACCACATCTCTTCCTGTATTCTACAGAAGGCCCTGGTAATGAATGTGCTATCAGCAGAACCCCAATCAATTTCATAAGGCAGTTTCTGTTAATGACTCACAACATGGAGCAGATGTCATCTTGTGTGAAACCCAATCCAGCAGACTTTTCTAGCTCCATGTGGGGCCTCAATTAAGGCACTGAATTCACGCTGAAAACAAGGGTCAGATGGAGAGGAGCTGTAGAAACTGAGGTATAGAAACCCCTTCAGTCTTCTTTTTGTATGTATTGCTTCTTTCTGCAGAGTTTAGGAGGACAGTGCGTTGGATTCACTGACCTCCACGTTAGAAGGCTTGCAGTATAGAAACCAATTTTCCTAGGATCTGATTTTTCCTGGATGAGGTTCCATGCCTCATACGCACAAAATAGAGACGACACTCGGGAAGTACTGCGCTCTCCCCTTCTTCTTCCCGACACATGCTAGGTGCAGCTGCATTAGGGATCGCCTCCTGTCAGCTTAACTGTGGAAACCGTGCCTGCTGTTTTATGTAACCGTGGTTTCAGAAGCCTAGGATCCCTCTGTCGGGGTTAGATCCGGCGCTGAAGCTCTCTCCTCCTTTCTGTCTCTGGATTCCATCTGCTCTTCCTCTTTCTCCCCATTCCTTTCTTCTTAGCCTAAATCGAATGTCTTCTGGGACCTCACAGACAGAGCGAGACAGAGGCAAAAACAGCAGCAGGATTCGGAAGCTTGGATTCGGATTCTCCAGGGAATTCTGGTAAATAGATCTTTTAAAAGAGAGGAGAGGGGCAAGATTGGGGTAGAGGATTAGGGAATACAAAGTACTATGTATAAAATAAACTAAAAGGACATATTCTACAGCACGATAATGTGGCCAATATTTTATAACTAAATGCAATCTGACTTCTAAAAATGTGCAATCGTTGTTGGTACACCTGAAACTAATATAAAATTGTAAATCAACTATACTTCAAAAATAAATTAATAAAAATGAAAGGAGAGGATCCATTGGAGGGCTCTGTGGAGGGTGGAGGAGGATAGGGAAACAGCAGAAATGACTAACAGTCGAGTGGGCGGGGACAATTGGGACCGCTTCCCGCCCGCGCGCTTTCGGTTTTCAGTCAGGTCCGCTGCTCTTGTATATCTGGGGGAAAGCAGCCCTTTCTGTCTTCAAGGTTTCACCGACCAGCTCAGTCATGTCTGGAAGAGGAAAGGGCGGTAAGGGCTTAGGCAAGGGTGGCGCCAAGCGCCACCGTAAAGTCTTGAGAGACAACATCCAGGGTATCACCAAGCCGGCCATTCGGCGCCTTGCTCGGCGTGGGGGAGTCAAACGCATCTCCGGTCTTATTTACGAGGAGACCCGAGGCGTGTTGAAGGTGTTCCTGGAGAACGTTATTCGGGACGCGGTCACCTACACGGAGCACGCCAAGCGCAAGACGGTCACTGCCATGGACGTGGTCTACGCGCTGAAGCGGCAGGGACGCACCCTGTACGGCTTCGGAGGTTGAGCTGCTTCACCTACGCTATGTGACAATCTCAAAGGCCCTTTTTAGGGCCAACCACACGGTCATCTGAAGAGCTGGATACTTAAAAGTGTAGGTAACTTTGTATTTGGCTAGAGTGGGGTCAGAAGTAGCGAATCCCAGAAAGTGCCAACAGCTCGGAAGACAAGTCATTTACCAAAGGCTGCTCTTCACTTGTCTGCTACCGACTTAGGTTTGCTTTTGGGCTCGCTATCAGTTGTAATCGTTGGATCAGGCTGTGGAAAGTAGTTTGTGTGGGCTTTCACTTCCCAGCTCTAGTGATCACAATGGAAGGTGTTAATTGCCATTACAATCTTTTCACCTGGGAAGGTACAAGAGCACTAGCAAAGAAATAAATCCAGTAACCAACCATTCAAAAATGAAGTAAATGTGGAGTTGTTAGGTCAGAGATGGGCTCAATGTTTTAAACATTCAGAAATAATCTGGCCAGTGTATGGAAGGTATTTTTGGTTTTCTGTGTCCTTTATGCTAAAGGCCCCTCACAATTAGCTGCTGAGAGTAATGTGTGTATGACATCCAAGGGAGAATTTACTTAAAGATTTAAGAGATTTGTCTTTCGGTGATAATATTACAAAGATATAAATGCAGAAACAAATAGGAATTTTCAATAAAAGCTGAGCAGAGTATATAACTTTAATGTCAAAGCAAGTCTTCAAGAAATAAAGTTCTGGTATGTGATTTTTCCATTAAGGCCTGTTGTAGCTTAGAGTAAGAGACTGTCAGAAACACTGTCAATACAGAAAGCACAATTTAATTTTTAAGAAGGCAAAAGCAAATTCTTATATAGAGAGATGGTCTTTATACTGCCGCTGCTAAATTGCCCTAATTTGAAGTGTAGGTCCACACCTCTTGTCCTTAAACCTAATTATAGTTTTCCAGCTATTACATTTGCAAGTAAAAGGGTTTTGTTTTGTTTTGTTTTTTTAGTGTTACAAGCCTATGATTTTATAGCTAAATTTGGCTTGTATGTAGCCAAAAAAAAAAAATCTTACAGAACTTCTGTCAATTCCCAAAAGATATTGCTTTATTGGTCTCCACACTTGGCTGCTCTCATTAGCATCAAACACTTGGTGAACTAGGTTTAAAATGTAATGCTTAGCAAAGGAGATGCCAGAAAGTCAAAACATGGGAAACCTGCCCTCAAGAGGTTACTATCAGAATGAGTGAATGAATGCTCAGGCGCTCTGGTTTCCAATTCTTTGCAGCCCCACGGACTAGGGGAGAAAAATAATACATAAAATACATACATACACAGCCCAAAAGTACATGGTGTCACATATTTGGGATGATGCGAAATGTAAATGATGATTATCACAGGAGTCCTAACAGGAGAGGTCACTGGCTGCTGGAAAATGATCAGGCTTGGCTGTAGAGGTGGGGCTTGTATCAGGCTGTTAAGAAGGAGCAGAATGCCTGGCATCCTGATAAAATATACAGTAAAGGGGAGGGGGAGGACCAGGGAGGGAGAGGCAAGAATAACATTTGTGAAGATGTCCAAGTGAGAAGTAAACAAAAGGATTCAAGATGTTTCATCTTCCCTTCAAATTAAAATCTCAACAACAACTGACAACATTTCTATTTCAAACCACTTTTTTTTTCTGTTTTAAAGGAAATGCAGATTGAATATATCTGATTCTCGCTGAGATCCTCTGAAGGAGATTATCAAAAGTTTGAAGAGAAATCAAAGAATAAAGGAAGGAGGGTGCAACATATCCATTATCTAAACTAGTGATTCCCAAAGTATGGTATCTAGTCTAAGAGCATCAGCTTACCCGGGAATTGCTAGAAATCCAAATGTTGGACCCAGATTTTGCAAAACCCCAGACCTGTTGCATGAGAAACTCTGGGAGGTAAGATCTAGCAATTTGTATTTTAACAAACCCTCTAGTTGATTCTGAAGCACATTAAAGTTTGAGAACAACTGGTGAAATAACAGTTTTTCTTTAAATCGAACAAAAATATTTAGAATCTGAGTATATGTTGTCCTAATTTGTTTACCATATGTTAAATTTTGCGTTCTTTGATACAAAAAAAAAAAAAAAACTTTGGGTGAATGATCCTAATAAAAAAATTTAGGACAAAATATTACAGGAGGAAAAGGTAAAATTGCTTATTTCCTTAAAGCATTTGGGACAAAAACAAAATGTATGAATAAAAAATGTAGTCAGCTTGTTTTATTAAATATCATTGGTTTGTGTTTTAACAGTACTTAATTTTGTTATCAATGGATATATTTCTTTTTTTATTCTTAAATTTCTCTAAGAGCTTACGTTTAACCATTAATTACACATCTTCTTTACAGTGATTTTAATAGTGATCCCTCTTCCCACCTTGTCTACTCCATTAAATACTATTAAAATAAGGTATGACTGAATCTTCTGTTAGCCATATCCAGCCTCTGAATTTTGTCGAATTACAGAGTATACATTACGCGTGGTGGTGGTGGTTTGGTCACTAAGTCATGTCCAACTCTTGTGATCCCATTAACAGTAGCCCACCAGGCTCCTCTGTCCCTGGGATTCTCTAGGCAAGAATACTAGAGTGGGTTGCCATTTCCTTCTCCATAGTTTCGTGTTAATAAATGGTTTTGGTTTTGTCCTTCTTAACCGTCTGTAACAGTGAGGAATATAATGCTATTTCACCTCTAATTTGGTAACAAAATAATTTACTTCCCATTTCTACCTCCTGAGTGGCTCAAGAACTCTTTAAGCCAGCCCTGGCTGTCAGCTTGTTCCTCCCATGGTTGATTTCAGGACTTTCAATACAATATATGCATACAAATGATTGTTTAGTCTGCATGTCTACTTCCATGATGATAGAGGCACTTAAGTGTCACTGGCTAATCAGACATCACACTGGACCAGTTCAAAGACTTACCTTACCTTTCCAGACTCCCAACTTCTCTGAATAGCAGCATCATCCTCCTAAAGGCTAGATGTGCCTGTCATCTTTCACAACGTTCTTCCTCTGAAACATCTGTCTCCAAACTTTAAATTGTAGCTATTGATGTACACGTTATTTCTCAATGTGAGCCAAAAGGATAGAATTATCATTAATACAGAATATTACCAGTACATATAAATATGTATGGATATATAGAAAACTATCAGGAAGAATGTTCACAGAAATTTGAGTGATTTATAGGTATTGGTTTTTGTTATAATCATTGAATGTTTTGAATTGTTCCAATATCTTAAATAAGCATGTACAATTCCAGCCCTCACCCCAACCCAGTCAGAAGATGTGGGGTGGGTGGGGAGTGAGAGAGAAAGGAAGAGAGATTTTGGGTTATATGGACCGTGGCAAATCTTAACTTTGCCACAGCCCCATTTTCTCATTGTAATGTTGTTGAGCATTCCTGACCTTCTTACAAAAATGATTCAAGGATCAAATGAGAAAGATCTCTCTGAAAGATTAAAGTGAAATCTTTCTATGTGAAAGTCTTGTAATAAAATAGAAACCTAAGTTGGTGTATTTACTGCCTATTTCACCCAATGTAGGTTTTCTATGATCCATAGTAACTGGGGAAGCGGGAGTCCATGTAGTCAAAATTTAAAGAGCAAAGAAGACAGTGGGTAAAGGTGGGTATGAACATGTTGGCAGGTCCAGATTTTTCAAAATTAGAGCAGAAAAATGTGAAATCATCTTAAAGAATCAAACTTGCCAGCTGACTTGACTGTTAAAATGTGTATAAAGAGTAGAAAGTTAAAACAAGTAAGTAACATAGCCTGTGGGGAATGTTAAATATAAATAAACAGAGCATCTTCCTACATAGGTATAGGAAAGGGTAGAAGTACCAAGTAAGCACTATATCAAATATTCATGAGATCCATGAAGTGCCCAGTAGTCATGGCTTCTATCAGCCATCCACTGCTGACAGCCACTGTTGCCCAAAATGTGCTCTGCATGCTAAACACAGAGAAATGCACAGCTACTCAGCAAGTTACTGGTGAATTACAATGATGGCCAGGCACACTTGCCCCTATATCTCACTGATTGAACAAGCTTAAATTAGGATCAAGCACCTTCTGTCTGCTGAGTCCCCTTGCCCACTCTCATCTCTAGTCCTTTTAACTGCAGCATTAACAGGGAAGGCTGATGCCACCGAGCAAGACAGGACAGAAAACTGTAACTCAGCATTGGATACTGTGTTGTACTTCCCCAATCATTGAACCCTATTCTATTAATATGTATGTTAATTTACCCTTGCTCATCATTTTCCCTTGCTCCTTGTTTCATGCTTTAAATGGATTCAGTTAACTGTGATTCGAACATCTTTATTTGACCTTTCTGTTCAGTGAACTCTGGGATTTCTTAGAAGACTATGATTAAAACAAAGTAATTTCTTACCACAACCTTATTAGAGAAGAGGGCTGGAAATGAGGCAGGAGAGGAGGGAACAAAGGGGTTGCAATCATCAAGGTACCCTCCAAGGCAGACGTATCCTGACTCTCTAGTGAGAATTTCCAGTTCTTGTAATGAGGCAGCCTTTAGAGTGAAATGGTATCCTAGTTGAGTAATGACAGCCACTGAAGTCATCTGACCCCGGGCTCTTCCAACCTTTCTGATTGTAGTTTGGCTTCCCATATAGGTTTGCCTGCAGGGAGCTAATGGACTGATCAGTTACACTTCTTGTTGGAAATTAAGAACTCATGTTCTGGAACCAGATTATTCAAGTTAAGGTTTTTCCTTTTTTTGTCGTTGCTGTGTAACCCGCCAGAAATGCAAAAAAGGAAAATGCTGTCTGAGGAGGCCTTACAAATAACTGAGAAAAGAAGAGAAGCTAAAGGCAAAAGAGAAAAGGAAAGATATACCCATCTGAATGCAGAGTTCCAAAGGATAGCAAAGAGAGATTAAAAAAGCCTTCCTCAGTGATCAGTGCAAAGAAATAGAGGAAAACAATAGACTGGGAAAGACTAGAGATCTCTTCAAGAAAATTGGAGATACCAAGGGAATATTTCATGCAAAGATGGGCACAATAAAGGACAGAAACAGTATGGACCTAACAGAAGCAGAAGATACTAAGAAGAGATGGCAAGAATACACAGAAGAACCAGACAAAAAAGATCTTCATGACCCAGATAACCACGATGGTGTGATCACTCATCTCGAGCCAAACATCCTGCAGTGCCAAGTCAAGTGGGCCTGAGGAAGCATCACTACGAACATCACTACACTAAGCATCACTAGCTTAGTGGAGGTGATAGAATTCCAGCTGAACTATTTCAAATCCTAGAAGATGATGCTGTCAAAGTGCTGCATTCAATATGCCAGAAAATCAAGTCACTCAACTGAGAACCTCAAGCTGTACCTCAGAAAGCCCTATGTCTGTTTGTCCCTGAAAGTTTTACCATGAGGATGGATGAGATGGTGGGTGCGAAGGTGGTGCCCGACCACACCTTAAAGTTACTGCTTCTTAACTCAAGAGTACTGACCCAGGTCCTGGATCCACCCTGCACTGAGGGCCTCAGCAGGTAATCAGGGTCTAGGCAGAGACCTGCAGGCATGCTCTGGAAATTGCTGTGACCTTGGAGCAGAAAGACATGGCAACCTTGCTCTCCTCTTTTCTGATACATTTCAAAAGAAGTAATTAAAGCTTAAGAAAAAAAAGGAGGGGGGGAAGCATCTTTCCTTTTCCCCCTGTATTCTCACTGACTTCTATAATAAATGCTTTTTAACCTGTCACTGTGCTGAGACAAAACAGAAAACAGGTCTTGCCCTCTTCCAAGTTCAGATACATGACTGAGAAGGGTAGGAAGAGGTGTCACATAAGACCTGTACAGCCTTTGTGTCTGAGATCTGTAGAGAAGGGCTGTGCAAGGCCTTGCCCCCACTCTGCCACCCGTTAGAGGCCTCACACTCCCCTCTCCCCCTCGCTCCTTATCCCCTTCCCCCTCCCCCACCCCCAGCCCAAATGGTACAAGAATCACCTCAGGCCTCCATTCTCACTATTTCCTAACAGGGGCGTACTTCACCTCCCGAGGAGGACCCTGCTCTGCCTCTTTGATCTTTTCCCCAAACTTGAGCTGAGTCCCATTTCCTTCCTTTCACTGAGTAACCCAAAAGCTGAGAAGACTTCTTACATGTCTGAATAAAACAGGTAGAGAAACTACCAGAGGTTGAAGCGATAGCCTCACGGAGTCTCTCTGTGGAACTGGGCAGCAGAGCAATCCCTTTAAGACCCAGCTCACCAAAGTGGCTTTGGATCTGTACAAGCACCCTGTCATTCATCCGCGGGTTTTGAGAAGTAGAGGGCCTCAAATCACTGGCACTTGAAGCGATGAAATGCCGCACTTTCCTCAGCAGAAGTGGTCCAGGAACCGAGTGCCGGTATCCCTCCGGAGCCGGGGAGCCAAACGCCCGGAGAGGACCGTCCCGGCACCAGTGAGGGAGTCCTACCTGCGCGGCTCTCAGCCGCCTGAAACCTAAGCCCCGCGCCCTTTGACCCGCGAATGCCGAGCATCCCCAACTGACTCCGCCTTCTCTCAAACGACCTACCCACATCGCCAGTCGCCCGGCACCTAATCACAGCTCACCAAGCTTCCGGATTACCACTGTGGGCCGCAAAGGAGCACAAAGGTGCTAGAAGAGCCCTAACCTACGAGGACGCAGAGCCACCGCTAAGCAGCGAAGTTGTACGCTGCAGCGGCACCCCGCCAGCCTAGACAAG
The DNA here is from genome assembly GCA_007570785.1 of Antilocapra americana. NCBI lineage: Eukaryota > Metazoa > Chordata > Mammalia > Artiodactyla > Antilocapridae > Antilocapra > Antilocapra americana. The sequence goes on from ML660783.1 coordinate 190,155, forward strand.
CACACTGACCCAACAACTCTTAAGTTACTGACACCTGGGA
>ML660783.1:195194-205319 GCA_007570785.1 Antilocapra americana
CGCAAGCGCAGCCGCAAGGAGAGCTATTCCATCTACGTGTACAAGGTATTGAAGCAGGTGCACCCGGACACCGGCATCTCGTCCAAGGCCATGGGCATCATGAACTCGTTCGTCAATGATATCTTCGAGCGCATCGCGGGCGAAGCGTCGCGCTTGGCGCATTACAACAAGCGCTCCACCATCACGTCCCGGGAGATCCAGACGGCCGTGCGCCTGCTGCTGCCCGGCGAGCTGGCCAAGCACGCCGTGTCCGAGGGCACCAAGGCGGTCACCAAGTACACCAGCTCCAAGTGAGTCCCTGCTGGGACGTGGGCTCGCACGTGTTTGCCTAGCTATTTGATGTTCTAAAGGTTCTTTTCAGAGCCACCCACCTTCTCAGTAGAAGAAGCTGTCATCTTTTTACTTTATTTTCATTGTCTGTTATAGTCATTTTTTGTACCGCTGACTTTTTTCTAGTAAGAACTGGCTTTTCTCTTAGTATGAAGAGGAAGAACCCCAGATAGGACTAAGTTTTGTCGATCAGTCCAGAACTAGCTAAGTAATTATCTTCCAGCATGATTTTCATTACCTCTCATCTGTCCTACCGAATCAAAAACTGGTAACCTGCCTCCTAGTTGTTGTACTAAATCCACACTTTGTTCAGTCCCAGAAAACATTTCTTTGCTTTTGACCTGCCTTGCTTTGATCTACTGAGAGATGAGGCAGATTGCTTGGAGTTTGAAAAGTTCAGGTAAAGCACGGCAATGTGGAGGAAGGACAGAAAGACAGGGTAAAGTTTGAGTTTACAGAATAAAAATAAAACAAAAATATTCTAAGAGGTATGCAAGATATTGGGTAGATAACCTAATTATAAATGGGTGAGATAATGGTCAGGATTTGGTTCTGATGACTCAAAATATGAATAGGAAAGCAGAATACAACTGGTCTGAAAGATGGAGAAATCCAAGACTCAATGCAAGTTTATTACCCATCAATCAATAGTTCCCTTTAGCACCAGCATTACACTTAGAAGTATGAAAGCAAAACTGACACATTGTCTAGGTTCCTTTATGAGTATTCATGCCTATCACTTCTCACAATATGGGAGAGGGAAAAAATTCATACTGGGATAAATACTAATAAAACAAGCACTAAAATAGCAATAAACAGAAAAAGTCCCTGTCGATATAAAATTACATTCTAGTTGATGGATGCTGAGAATAATCGAAAGGAAAAGTGTAATAGTATATTTAGGAGGTGATCTGTACAGCAGAATATTGAGTGTGGCTGACAGATCTGATCAGTTTATGTTTGAATAGAGGCCTGAATGAAAAAAAGTGAGCCATAGGATAACATAGGGAAGTGTATTCTAAGAACAAAGGCCCTGAAGTAAGTATAAGTTTGAGAAGTTCAAAGAATAAGCAAGGCCATTGAGGCTAAGGCACAGTGAGCAAAGGAAAGATGTGCAGAAAGATATAATCAGGAAGGTAGTTGAGTCAGATCGTGTGTGCCATTGAGGGGCCTCCTATGCCATTGGAAAGATCTTGTCTTTAATTTGAAGTTAAGTTGGATGTGCCTTTGGAGAGTTCCATCATGAGAGAGTTCCATGACTATTTGACTAATGCTAAAGCTCACCCAGGATACTATGTTGAAAAATAGACTATAGGAGAGCAAGAGTAGAGGCAGGAAGAATGTCAAAGAGGCTAGAGTAACAGCTCAGAAGAGAAATGGGTGGTAGCCATAGAGATAGTGAGTAGTAGTCAAGATATATTTTAAATGAAATTGATTAATTGTATGTAGGTTATGACTGAAAGAGAGGAGTCAAGGATTAATTGCAGGTTCTTAGACTGAGCACTTGGAAAGAGCTGCAACTTACTGATAAAAGGGGCAAGTAGGTTTGGAGGGGGAAAGCCTAGAGCAAAGTGGGCAAAAGCCTTGGGCAAAATGTTGAGATTCCAAGTGGAAATATCAAATAAGAAATACCAAATTCCAAGTTGGGAATATGAAATATGAGAATCTAGAGTTCAGGTAAGAGAAATGGGTTAGATTCTAAAATCCCACTTCTTGCTCATTTATAGTGTTCTATCCTTTCTTTCCTGGAGTAGGAAATGGCAACCCACTCCAGTGTTCTTGCCTGGAGAATCCCCTTGGACAGGAGCCTTGCAGGCCATAGTCCATGGGGTCTCAAAGAGTCAGACATGACTGAGCAACTAAGCAGAGCATCCTTTCTTTCTGGAAACTTTTAGAATCAATTTAACATGTCTAGATACAGTTTTTTTCCCTCATATCTAACTTTGGCCTCAGTATTTCACTAAAATTTGGACATATTTGGGAGCCCTATTCCACCTACCCCAGCTGTTGACTGTTGCTGTGGATTGAACTGTGTCTCCCAGAAAGATATGCTGAAGTCTAACTCTCTGGTGCATTAGAATGTGGCCTAATTTGAAAATGGGATCTTTGTAGATGTAATCAGTTAATAAGGTCATTAGGGTGGGCTCTAATCCAATATGACTGATGTCCTTGAAATGTAGAAATGCACAAGAAAACAGACAAATGGGGTTACGCTGTTGTAAACCAAAAGATACCTGGGGCTACTAGAAGCTGAAAGACAAGGAAGGATCCTGGCCAAGAGGGACAGGGCCCCGCCAACATGTTGACTTTAAACTTCAGAATGATGACTGAGTACATTTCTGTTGTTTTAAGCCGACTCAGTTTTGTGGGGCTTTGTTATGGCAGTCCTAAGAAACCAATGCAAACTAAAATTTTTAAGAATAGAATTATATTATTTTAAATAAAATTTTAGATTTTAAAAGATTCCTAGACATTCCTTCTTAACAGTAGTACTAATCTCTGGCCTGGTCAAATACTAGTTTTAAAACTTGGACATTTAGTATAAATGTATACTTCTATTTTTTCTTATCTGCCTTATTTGGGCTCTTTGAAACCTTCCAAGATAAAAGGTCTGTTGTCTTTCCTTTTATTCTGGGGAACTATTTATTTCTCAAATAGTTTAAGATCCCAGCTAGTTTAAATAGTATGTCATACAGACTGGCTTCCCTGGATGTCCAAAAGTACAGCAGGGCTCAGAGGGTGGCTGAACTCCATGAATGGCTCAGTTCTCCAATTCTCCCCCTCAGCAGTTGCCCTCCTGAGTGCTGTCTATAGATATTCTTGCCTTCATACCCACATGATCCTCCATCTTGCTGCTGCCTCTTGAAAGCAAAGAAGTTTCTTTAACAGAAGATAAGAGCAATCTACATTCCCCTGCTCCAGGGTACCTCTGGGCTATATCTTATCTGCGGTGGCATTAGATTAGAAATACAGTGCAAAATGAATGTAATGCACTTGAATCATCCCCAAACCATCCCCCTTCCACCACTGGTCTGTGGAAAAATTTTTTGTCTTCCACGAAATTGGTTTCTGGTGCTAAAAAGGTTGGGGAACCCCTGCCCTACTCAGTCCAGTTGCTGAAATGTTTGTGCTAATCAAATTGGTCTATATTTTTTGAGCTAATCAATGTGGAAAGTGGTTGGGACTACTTTTAAACCAATCAGGCCAAGGTTAAGAACTGAGATAAAGTCTCTTTGGTGGGGAACACACAGTGGCGGTGATTCTCAAACCTGACTGCTCATTGGAGTCACCTGGGGAGCTTTTTAAAAATTCTAATGGATGAAAGTGAAAGTCACTCAGTCATGTCCAACTTTTGCAACCCCATGGACTTATACAGTCCCTGGAATTCTCTAGGCCAGAATACTGGAGTAGGTAGCCTTTCCCTTCCCCAGATCTTCCCAACCCAGGGACCGAACCCAGGTGTCTCGAATTGCTGGTGGATTCTTTACCAGCTGAACCACAAGGGAAGCCCTAAGTGAAGTGAAAGTTGCTCAGTCATGTGCGACTCTTTGTGACTATACAGTCCATGGAATTCTCCAGGCCAGAATACTGGAGTGGGTAGCCTTTCCCTTCTCTAGGGGATCTTCCCAACTAATAGATGGCTATATTCTAAATCACTTAAATCACAATTCTGGGATAGCACCAAGACATCAGTATTTCTAAGAGTCCTCCAGGTACAATGGGCAGTTGTTTTGCTAAAAGTTTTCACTTTGTCTCAGGTTCATAAGATTTGTTAACAAAATAAGCCATTCATTATATACAAATAAATAATACAAATATTAGATAATTATCTAGTTTACTTTCAATATACTAACATTAAATGAAAAGAAAAATAGAGCAGAGGATACACTACCAAATTGGGTTTTGAGCAACGTCCAGATTTAATCAGCACTGGGAAGTCCCGTGTCACAGAACATCTGGAGTCCCAATTGGGAAAAGATCCCAGGCAGTGCGTCCACTCTGTGGGTGAGATTGCAGTTCGGGGTTCCCACTTATAACCCTAGGATAGATAGCATTATCAATCTGTGACTCAGTTGCAAGCTTGGTTTCATGTTAATGCTATTTTTGCTTATTTAACTTAAATAATGTTTGCTTGAAGAGATCTCTAGTCTTTCCCATTCTGTTTTTTTCCTCTATTTCTTTGCATTGATCACTGAGGAAGGTTTTCTTATCTCTCCTTGCTATTCTTTGAAATTCTGCATTCAGATGGGAATATCTTTCCTTTTCTCCTTTGCTATTCACTTCTCTTCTTTTCACAGCTATTTGTAAGGCCTCCTCAGACAGCCATTTTGCTTTTTTGCATTTCTTTTCCATGAACCAGTGAAGTTGCCCAGTCGTGTCTGACTCTTTGCGATCCCATGGACTGTAGCCTACCAAGCTCCTCCATCCATGGAATTTTCCAGGCAAGAGTACTAGAGTGGGTCTCCTGTACAATGTCATGACCCTCTGTCCATAGTTCGTCAGGCACTCTATCAAATCTAGTCCCTTAAATCTATTGCTCACTTCCACTGTATAATCATAAGGGATTTGATTTAGGTCATACCTGACTGGTCTAGTGGTTTTCCCTACTTTCTTCAACTTAAGTCTGAATTTGGCAATAAGGAGTTCATAATCTGAGTCATAGTCAGCTCCCGGTCTTGTTTTTGCTGACTGTATAGAGCTTCTCCGTCTTTGGCTGCAAAGAATATAATCTGATTTCGGTGTCGACCATCTGGTTATGTCCATGGTCCGTCTAGTCAAGGCTATGGTTTTTCCAGTAGTCATGTATGGATCTGAGAGTTGGAAGGTGAAGAAAGCTGAGCACCGAAGAATTGATGCTTTTGAACTGTGGTGTTGGAGAAGAATCTTGAGAGTCCCTTGGACTGCAAGGAGATCCAACCAGTCCATCCTAAAAAAGATCAGTCCTAGGTGTTCATTGGAAGGACTGATGTTGAAGCTGAAACTCCAATACTTTGGCCACCTCATGCGAAGAGTTGAATCATTGGAAAAGACCCTAATGTTGGGAAGGATTGGGGACAGGAGGAGAAGGGGATGACAGAGGATGAGATGGCTGGATGGCATCACCAACTCGATGAACATGGGTTTGGGTAGACTCCGGGAGTTGGTGATGGACAGGGAGGCCTAGTGTGCTGTGATTCATGGGGTCACAAAGAGTCGGACACGACTAAGTGACTGAACTGAACTAAATGTTTGTTTATTCAACTTATATGCAGAGTACATCATGTGAAATGGGTCCAGGTTGGAATGGGTCCATCCATCCAGGCTGGATGAAGCACAAGCTGGAATCAAGATTTCCGGGAGACAGACTAAGAAAGTTGTGGTACGTAAACACAATGGAATATTACTCAGCTATAAAAAATATTGCATTTGAGTCAGCCCTAATGAGGTGGATAAAACTGGAGCCTATTAAACAGAATGAAGTCAGAAAGAAAAACACCAATATAGCATATTAACGCACATGTATATGGAATTTAGAAAGATGGTAATGACAACCCTATATGCAAAAGAGACACACATGTAAAGAACAGACTTTTAGACTCTTGGAGGTGAGGGTGGGATGATTTAAGAGAATAGCACCGAAGGATGTATATTACCATATGCAAAAGAGAAGACCAGTCCAAGTTTAATGCGTGAAGCAGGGTGCTCAAAGCCAGTTCACTGGGGCAACCCAGAGGGATGGAATGGGAAGGGAGTTGGATGGGGAGGTAGGGGGGTTCAGGATGAGGGGACACATGTACACCCATGGCTGATTCATGTCAATGGATGGCAAAAACCACCACAATTTTGTAAACTAATTAGCCCCCAATTAAACTAAATAAATTAAATAAAGATTGCTGGGAGAAATATCAATAACCTCAGATACCCAGATGACACCACCCTTATGGCAGAAAGCAAAGGACTAAAGAGCCTCTTGATGAAAGTGAAAAGAGGAGAGTGAAAAAGGTGGTTTAAAACTCAACATTCAAAAAACAAAGATCATGGCATCTGGTCCCATCACTTCATGGCAAATAGATGGGGAAACAATCTAAACAGTGACAGATTGTATTTTCTTGGGCTCCAAAATCACTGCAGATGGTGACTGCAGCCACAAAATTAAAAGACACTTGCTCCTTGGAAGAAAAGCTATGACCAACCTAGACAGCATATTAAAAAGCAGACACATTGCTTTGCCAACAAAGGTCTGTCTAGTCAAAGCTATGGTTTTTCTAGTAGTCATGATGGATCTGAGAGTTGGACCATGAAGAAAGCTGAGCACCGAAGAGTTGATGTTTTTGAACTGTGGTGTTGGAGAAGACTCTTGAGAGTCCCTTGGACTGCAAGGAGATCCAACCAGTCCATCCTAAAGGAAATCAGTGCTGAATATTCAGTGGAAGGACTGAAGCTGATGCTGAAGCTCCAATACTTTGGCCACCCAATGTGAAGAACTAACTAATTGGAAAAGACCCCAATGTTGGGAAAGACTGAAGGTGGGAGAAGGGGATGACAGAGGATGAGATGGTTGGATGGACATGAGTTTGAGCAAGCTCCAGGCGTTGGCATGCTGCAGTCCATGGGGTTGCAAAGAGTCGGACACGACTGAGCGACTGGACTGAACTGAACTAAACTTTGTGTTGTAAAACTTGGAATGCTGTTAAGTCTGGGGCTTGGCTGGCCACGCCCCTTCCACGGGCTCAACAATCTCAAAATTCTTCCCCCATCTTATCTAAGGTGCTGCAAGTCTTGCACTCACAGCAGGCAGTCACTCCCGGTCACTCCCAGTCAGGGCAGTGTCCAGGCAGGTTAGAAGCAAGATCAGAGGCCTGCTCTGCTCTTTTGCCTCTGAAACCTGAAGAAGACCACTTCTATTTTATTTCCCTAACAGCAGTCAAATTTGAGAACTACATACATAAGGGATTAGGTGAGTTCCTTAATGAAAATCAGCATGCAACTAGAGAAACAGAAGAAAAATGCTACGTAGTAGTTGACAACCTTATAATGTATATTATTGACTAAGTTATACTTCATAACATAAAAAATTAAGTCTTGCAGAATAAGGAAACACATAAGAAGAAAGGAAAGTCTGCAAGAATACTTTTAACTAAGAGTTTGAGTGCCACAACAAAAGATCCTGCATGCCCCAACTAAGACCCTTAGCAGCCAAAGAATTTTTTAAAAAAGAATATTTTGAGGTGGTAGCCTTACATTTCCATTGCTGTGTTTACAGTGTGGACAAAAACTGTATCCTGCCATTTCAGTAAACAAAGAATGTTGTGGCCAAAAAGTCATCAGCCTAAGCAGCTGTCCCCTCAGTGCAATCTGAGGGAATTCAGGACAGAGTAAAACAAGATAATGGCCCTACATAGTTAAGCGTTAGTGTTAGTTGCTCAGTCGTGTCCAACTCTTTGTAACGCTATGGACTGTAGCTCGCCAGATTCCTCTGCCCATGGCATTCTCCAAGCAAGTATATGGGGGTGGTTAGCCCATCCTTTTTCCAGGGGATCTTGCTGAATCACAGATCGAACCCAGGGTCTTCTGCATTGCAGGCAGATTCTTTACCATCAGAGCCACCAGAAGAGCCCCAAGGATATATGCCCATGTATATCCATGAATTTGGCTTCAAGAGTGTATTTCTTTCCCTTCAACAAAAACTATATATCCTGACTCCTCCCTTGCCTCTTTAGAACAGTCTCTCAGAGCTGAGAGGCTGTATCTCAGGTTTAAGTCCTCAGCTCAGTCTGCCAAATAAAAGATAATTCTCAACTTTCAGGTTGTGCACTTTTTTTCCCAGTCAAAAATAGGTAGCCTTAAAAGCAAGTTTATGTTTTCTTTGCTGAGCCCTAGATGTAGCTCTCACACTGCCAACTCCATATATCCAACTGAATATCAAAAACCTTCTCAATCTTAAATCAGAATTCTAGATCTCTCTTCAATGCCCCAATCTACCAAATAAACAGCACTACTGTTCACCCAGTTGCTCAAGAAAAAAACTTAAGGGTTTTGCTCCTATCCAAATCCTAGTCCTCAAACAGACCTGTCAGTTCTACCTCCCAAATCTAATCTCAGTCCCAGCATCTCTCACCACCTCCACTGTACTGGGCTTTCCTGAGAGCTCAGTTGGGTAAAGAATCCACCTGCAACACAGGAGACCCTGGTTTGCTTCCTGGATCAGGAAGATCTCCTGGAGAAGAGATAGGCTACTCAGAGTATTCCCAGTATTACCGGGCTTCCCTCGTGGCTCAGCTGGTAAAGAATCTTCCTGCAATGTGGGTAGACCTGGGTTTGATCCCTGGGTTGGGAAGACCCCCTGGAGAAGGCTACCCCCTACAGTATTTTGGCCTGGAGAATTCCATGTATAGTCTGTATAGTCCATGAGGTCGGAAAGAGTCTGACATGACTTTCATTCCAGTCCAACAAGTCTAGACTACCAAGTGGTTCTTACATTTTAGCGGCATCAGAATCGCCCAGAGGGGTTTTTAACACAAATTCTTAGTGTCTGAAGACTCCACTTTTAATGACTATTCAGGTAATGCTAATACTGCTGGTCTCTAGACCAGACTTTGTCTCACTACTCTAACCTGTGATACTGCAACAGCCTCCTAGTTGGTTTCCTTGCTTGTACTGTGAACTACCTAGGCTCTATGATCTAAAGCAACCAAAGTGATTAAGGTTAATCCCTACTGGAAGCAATCCAACAGTCCCCAGAGCACTAAAATAAAATTGCAGCTAGTCTCCTTTGCACACCCAACCATATTATAACTTTCTGCTCCTGGAACATTTCAAACTTTTTACTGCTTTGGAAAATATGCATGTTTTGTTCCCAGCCTATGGATAAGTCCTTTAAATACGGTAAGTTTTTCTGAGTGTTAATTCTCTGGGGAAAACACTATCACTGAAAATTAGGCAAGTTTTATGTGATTTGATATGAGGCAGAGCAAAGGCAGCAAAACCGACAATTCTTGGATATAATAACCAAGCTCCAATTTCCCTAACAGGGGAATTATTCTACACATAAACTGGGGACCCATGTGCATGTGAATGCAGGATATATGAACTCAAGGAATTTGTTAGTACTAAGTGTAAGCTAAATTATCTCATTTTGTACACAACACAGAACACGTTCTACAAAAATTCAGTACAACATTGTTTCATCACTTGGGAGCACTAGACAGTCACACCATGGATATTCAAACTTTTTAATCTCATATGATGAAATTCATAAAAAATAACATTATTGAAACAGCTAGTTTCAAGAGCAGTTCTTTGGGAAAACTCAACACATCTATACCCCATTAGGTTCTCCCACAAAACTAGGTACACATACTTACTCTCTTATTGTATCTAAAGGAATAGAATATGTGCACTTCACGAGGGAAAACCAGTACAAAAAGCTGCGCAGCAGAACACCCTTGTAAAACAAAATGACAGCTACTTCCACTGAGAAGGTGGGTGGCTCTGAAAAGCACCTTTAGAACATAAAATAGCTAGGCAACATGTGCGAGCGCCGCGTCCCCACAGGGACTCACTTGGAGCTGGTGTACTTGGTGACCGCTTTGGTGCTCTCGGACACGGAGTGCTTGGCCAGCTCGCAGGGCAGCAGCAGGCGCACGGCCGTCTGGATCTCCCGGGACGTATGGTCGAGCGCTGCGGTCAAAGATGTCTGTTGACGAATGAGTTCATGATGCCCATGGCCTTGGACGAGATGCCGGTGTCCGGGTGCACCTGCTTCAACACCTTGTACACGTAGATGGAATAGCTCTCCTTGCGGCTGCGCTTGCG